>PVKE010025797.1:0-22765 GCA_004027555.1 Craseonycteris thonglongyai | reverse complement strand
GAAAGGAGAGAGAGAAAGAGAGAGAGAGAGAGAGAGAGAGAGAGAGAGAGAGAGAGAGAGAGAGAGAGAGGCAGAGAGAGGCAGAGAGGCAGAGAAAGAATAGTGAGAGGGCCCTGAGCAGGCTCCATAGTTGTACATCATTTGTTGTAACATGTTTTCATTTTACATAAGTAAATGTGGGGTGCACAGATTGGGAACCAAACTGGGGCCTCCGAAATGGCAGGTGAGAACCTTTGAAACTGGCAGTTACCAGTTGCTCTGCAGTTCAGCCTGTGGGATCACATGTGTTGGGCTCTGGAATTGAACCATGGACCTCATGATTGCAAGGCAATTGCTCAACTTCTGAGTTATACTTGAATCCCCTATTTTTACTTGTTGTTTTAAGGTCAGATAGCCTCCTTCAGTATTTTTTGAAATGCTGAGCTTGTGCTGGAGAATTCCCTGAGTCTCTGTAGGTCTCAGAAGATCTTTACTTCTTGTCTATTAATATTTATTTATTTATTTTTATTGTTTTTTGACAGAGAGAGAGAGAGAGAGATACAGAGACAGAGAGAGAACTGAACTGGGGGAGCTCCCAGTTCAGCATATGGTTCCGCACGGGTCGGGGTCGTACTTCTTGTCTAAAGGATAACTTTTCCAGATAGATTATTCTTGGCAGGTAATTTATCTTTCAATATTTTGAATACTTTATTTTACTCTGTTTTGGTTTGCTGAGTTTCTGTTGTGAAGTCTGATAACAGTCTGATGGACTTTCCTTTATAGGTTTATGGTGTTCTTTTCTGTGCCTGTCTTTAAGATTATTTCTTTGTCTTTTTGGTCTTTGACATCTTCAGTATAATGTGCCTTGGATAGGGTCTGCTAGGATTCCGATGTGGCGGGGGGGGTGCTGTTCTTTTCTTGGATTTGAAGTTCCAGTTATTTCCATAGATTTGGGATGTTCTTATCTGTTTGAGTAAATTCTCTGTACCCATCCTATCCTGTGTTCCCTGTGAGATACCCATTATTCTTATGTTACTCTTTCAAATTCACTTTGTCAATTCTTGTAGAGATCTTTCATTTCTTTTAACTTTCAGGTCTTTTCTTTTTTTCTTCTTTGACATTTCCATATTTATATCTTTGATGTCACTAACTCTTTCCTTCATCTGGTTGGCTGTGCTTTGTATGCTAACTTTTTTTTTTTTTATTTCTTTGATGATGGTGCTTACCTCCAGAATTTATTTTTTATAGTTTCATTTTATTTATTTATTTATTTATTTATTTAATTTTTTAAAGATTTATTTTATTGATTTTTGACAGAGAGAAACAGAGACAGAGACAGACAGAGAGAAGTGGGAGGGCCCAGAGCAGTCTCCATAGTTGACATTAGCTTTCCATATAGTTTCACTACACAGGTGGGCACAAGGCTGCGCAGGGCAGGAACTGGGCCGGAAGCCTCCCGCATAGGTCCCGGCAAGAACTGAACTGGGGGCACACCCCAGTTCAGCATGTGGTTCCGCATGGGCCGGGGCCGGGATTCGATCCTCAGTCCTCGGGGCTTCAAAGCGAGTGCTTTACCCGCTGAGCCATCCCAGCTTTCCCTATTTATTTTTTTTTAAAGATTTATTTTTATTGTTTTTGGCAGAGAGAGAGAGATACAGAGACAGAGACAGAGAGAAGGGGGAGGGCCCAGAACAGTCTCCATAGTTGTACATCATTTGTTTTTCCACATAGTTTCATTCCACAGGCGGGTGCGGGGCTGCACAGGGCAGGAACTAGGCCAGGGTCTCACCCTGGTGAGAACTGAACTGGGGGCACTCTCCAGTTCAGCATATGGGTCCACATGGGCCGGGGCCGGGATTTGATCCTCGGTCCCCAGGGCTGCAAAGTGAGCGCCTAACCCACTGAGCCATTGCAGCTTCCCCTCACTTTATTTTTTAAAGTATTTCTTTTGTATGCAGATTTCCTTTCTAAGACTATTTAGCTGCCTTTGCGTGCATTGCTGCCTTTCTTTGATCTTTTTGAGTGTTTTGAGAACTGCAACCTTGAAATCTGTGTTATTTAGCTCATATATTTCTGTATCTTTAAATTCCATTTCTGGAGCTTTTTCATTGTTCTGTAATGCTTTTTTAAAGATTTATTGTATTTATTGACAGAGTCAAAAAGAGAGAGACAGAGACAGACACAGAGAAGGGGGAGAGCCCAGAGCAGTCTTCACAGTTGTACGTCATCAGTTTTCGACATGGTTTTGTTCCATATGGGTGGGCAGGTGTGCGCAGGGCAGAAACTGGGCTTGGGGCCTCCTGATGGGGGCATGGACCCTTAAGCCAGGGGCAGAACCAGGGGCTAAAAACTGAACTGGGGGCCTCCCACATTGGAAGCACTCCTCAGTTCAGCATATGGGTCCACTCGGGCTGGGGCCAGGATATGATCCTCGGTCCCTGGGGCTTCAAAGTGATCGCTTAACCCTCTGAGCCAGGGGTTCCCAACCTTTTTATACCCTAGGGCACATTCTAAAATATCGGTAGGGCGGCGGGCACCAGCTATTTCTAAGGATATTTATTATTGAACAAGAATAAAAAATAATAAACAAAAATAATTTTAAAATAATAAATTTATTGTACAAATTATATACATACAAAGAAACATATATACAAAATGTAATACAAAGTAAATAAAAAACACACATATAATAAAATCATTTAAAAAAACATAAAAGAAAACATTAAAAAAACCAATCTGTCAGTGTAATCTTTGGCATTGCATTTCATTGGCCAGTGCCTTGTAATTAGGAGAGTATGACGACAACCCTGTTAGCAAACAATTATTAAGATGCTCATCGGTAAGTTGAGATCTATATCGTGATTTTATTAAATTCATGTTTGAAAACACAGATTTGCAAAAATATGTTGACCCGAAAAATGATTTGATTTTATATGCTGCTTTTAAAAAAAAAATGGGAACCTTTTTTTGTCGACTATGTTCCATAAGTCCTCTGATATTAAGGATTTTAGCAAAATATCGTTCTTAAGGTTCAAAATTTCTAACTCTAGTTCTTCTGCTTTCCCCTGAACAAGGTCTGCAATACATGCGGCTAGTTCTATGACATTTATTTGGCAAGTAAAAGGATTGATACAGAAGGAGACAATTGGCTCGATATTTGTAAACTGCAGAAATCTCTCTTCAAACTGTTTTTTGAAGCACTTTCAAGGTCTCAATAAATAATGACACGTTTAATTCATTGTTACCTAGCATTTTCTTCATATATGGAAAGTGCACAGAGACTTGTTATGCAGATGTGATATCAACAAAGTCAATTTTGCTTTCAATGCGTTTACAGAGCTTATCATTTCAGCTATATTTTTGTCTTTTCCCTGCAACTCCAAATTGAAAGAATCTAATTTTTCCATGGTGTCAGCAAGAAAACCCAAATCCACCAGCCAGCAAGAGTCTGTTAGTTCATCCTCATTTTCATTTTTATCATGTATAAATGTTTTTATTTCTTCAATTAAGTTCACAAATCTTGTAAGAACTTTACCTTGACTGAGCCAACGTACTTCAGTATGCAGGATGAGATCGTGTTCTTTATCTTCAGTATCTTCTAACAGGGCCTTGAAAAGTCGGTGTTGCAATGGAGCTACTCGAATAGAGTTGGTTATCTTTGTGACTATTTTCATAACATGTTCAAAGGGCAGTATTTCACAACACAAAGCTTCCTGACGGATAATACAGTGGTAGGACGTAAAGTTTGAAAATGATTCATCTTTCCTGCAAAAGGCAATAAATCCTTTGTTTTGACCAACCATTGCTGGTGCCCCAGCGGTAGTTATCGCAGACAACTTATGCAAAGGCACGTTTATCGACCTGGTGTATGTTCTGAAAGTTTTATAAATATCCTCACCTCTCGTCTGTCCTTTCATTGGTAATATTTGCAACAGCTCCTCTTTTACTGTGAAGTGACTAAATACCATTCTCACCATAACTGCCAACTGTGCCGTATTTGATATATCTGTTGACTTGTCAAATTGCAGAGAGAAGCAGTCACATATTTCCAAGTCAGTCTTTAGCTGAGTTTGCAAGTCTTTTGAAATTGTGTGTATTCTTCTTGTGACTGTGTTATTTGACAACTGTAGGTCTTGTATCGCCGACATAATCTCACGCTTGTTAGAATATTCCTCAAACAAACAATCGGCAGCAGTCAGAAATGCTTCTTTGAACAATTCAGCATCCTGGAAAGGATTTTTCTTCTTTGTGAGCATGTGAGAAATTTTGAAAGAAGCAATGGTTGCCTTTTTAGATTTTTCCATATGCCTAGTGAAAACAGTCTGTTGAGTAGTTAAACTTAATTTTAGTTGATTTATTTTTTTCTTACTTCAGATTTAAGTGGATAATTCGTATCAAAAGTGGTGTGGCTCGTCTGAAAGTGACGTTCAACATTATGTTTTTTTGTCACTGCAATACTACTGACACACAACAGGCACACGCATTTACCTTTTAAATTAATGAAACAATATGATTCCTCTGAGTCTGTGTTAAAATTATAGGTTCGTTTTCTCTTATTTGGTCCACTCATTTTAGGACTAAAAATATAAAAATAAAAATAGTTATAGAACTACAATATCATATCAAATTGCCACCATTATGATAGATTACCTACCTCACTTTTAGTTCATTTAAAATCGAATATATCAAGACACTGTGATCCTAGCTAACCGTCACAACCCGATCAGTCCAGCAACCGCAATCAAAATGGCAACTTCGCGTCTCCCGGTTGGGTGGGGGAGAGTTTAAAGAGTGCAGCCGCTAATCAAGACGCGGCATGTACAAAGGCGAAAGCTAGGGAAAACTTATACATACGATATCGCAAACATACCAACGAATATAATAAACCTGTGTAGATACTCAAACAATATTTTAAAATTCTAACAAATGTATAACAATAAATTATAGTTTTACTTAGTGTTTATGAAAACCTTCTGATGCAGTCAAATAATGGCGGGCGCACACAAATGGGGCCACGGGTGCCATGGCGCCCGCGGGCACGGGGTTGGGAATCCCTGCTCTGAGCCATCATGGCTTCCCCTTAATGTTTTTTAGTGTGGGTCACTTCCTGGGTGTAATGACTTTTCCCTTGTAGATGTGAAGAGGTGTTTCTTTCACTTTGCAGGTGGTGTCGCTGCAGAGCCTTTCAATATTTTCTCTTGGTTATGTGGTCTTCTCACATTGGGATATTTCCTAGAATGTGGGCTGTTCTTCTTTGACCTAGTTGCTTTGGTCTCTGTGACCTTCATCTTTAGGAGGACGTGAAGGCAATGGTAGTCTATGCCTCTGAGATCCCACTGCATTCAGAAGCTCACACGCCTGTGATTTACCATTTTCTTGGATTCTTCTGCTGACTTCACAGGAAGGGTGCATGTGAGGTTTGTTAGAAATGGTGCAGGGCTGTTTCTGGTACACAGCAATGGCAGCTTCCTGGCTGTGGCTGATTGTATGAAGTCACTGCATTGATTGGGGGAGGGGTCTAGCTTTGAAAAAGAGTTAGGGGAAGCACCCCGTCTTTGTCCGAGGTCATGCATTGCTCTGGATGGGGGCTCTACCTTGTCCAGGGTCATTGGCATGTCACTCTTGCCTCCAGCATGGCATTCCTGCTCCCTGCCCTCTCTGTGCTCTGGCTGCCTGTTCTGTGCTCTGGCTGCCTGCCCTGTGCTCCGGCCACCCATACCTCATTTTGCCGACCTGCACTGCACTGTAGTCACTGGTGCCACATTTCAGCCATCCACACCAAACTATGGCTACTCTCATGGAGCTCCTGCAGCCCACACCATGATATAGCTGTCTGTACCGCACTCCTGCTATCGTTGCCATGCTCTGGCAGCCTGTGCCTCTGCTTTTGTAGATCCTCAGTCTCTAGTGTGCTCAAAGTAATTCTGCATGTTAGCCCATATTTCCAGGCTCCTACCTTAGTCTTTCCTCTCCTGGTGTCTGGGTCAATCTCTGGGTGGCTTTTCATGGCATGTTTCCGTACTACTACCTTCCTTTCTCTCTGACTTGCCTCCGTTTCTCGGGTCTTTAGATATTTCCTTGCATTGAGTTGAGGTAATGTGTTACTTTGGGATTCCCTTGTTGAATTTTAGTTGTTCAATTCATTTTTTTCCAGGAGAGTTTTCAAGTGTTCATGCTGCCGTCTTGATGACGTCTGAAAATAAATATTTTGAGATATTTTAAGAATTCTCTGGAATACTTCAAAATTATTTCCAGGTTAAGGAAAAGACTCTTTAAAATTTGAATATTGGGACGTTTGCCAAAAATATATCAAAGAGTTTGGACATTTGATTAAAAACATCACAGATCATCAACTTTTTTTTGAGCCAAAGTACCAGTAACATTTTTCAAAGACAAATACAGAGGTTTACAGTATTGCTAGGAAAAATATCTTTCAAAACAAAAAAGGTTTATTTTGTTTGAGAGACAGTGAGAGAGAGAGAGAGAGAGAAAGAAAGAATGAAAGAAGGGGAGAGGGCCCAGAGCAGTCTCCATAGTTGTAGATTATTATTAGTGACCTAATTTCAATTCTGCACAGGTGGATGTGGGGTGGCTCAGCACAGGACCTGAATTAGTGGTCTCCCCCATTGGGGGGGGTGTAGCAACAGGGGCCACACATTAAGTGGCCACAGAATTTGGAGGTTGAATACATATTCACCGTGCACACTGAGATGGAGTTGAGGCAGCAAAGCACTTTATTGGAATATTAGGTAAGATAGACAGAATAGAGCAAGGTAAGAGATAGAGTAACAGCAAGTTCTCACTACCCGAAGAGTTTTTCCAAGGCACAGTGTAACTTGGCTTCAGGGGTTTCTGGCGAGTATCTCCACCAGAGAGTTCTGAGAATTCCGAGAGTTTCAATTAGGGCTTGTTGGGCTATTATTTTTTATAGGATTTTACACAATAGTGTTTGATTTATGTGGTGTCACTGTGTTATAGATCACTATAGCAATGGAACATCGTATGTGTATGTGATCACCATAACAACGGGGCAACTTTATGGGTTCTAGTCATACATTCTACCGGCGAGTTAGCGATCGGTCAACCAGGAAGGTTGGCGAGGCCATTCCGAGTTCACTCCTGCTGACAGGAAAGTTGATACCCAGGTGCCACGTGGGCAGAGCGTTCCTAGAATGCAACAATTGTAGGGCACAGAGGGGCATCGAACTCATACATGGTTTACTTGACAGGGGGTAAGAACTTTTGCTGCCATCCTGGCAGTTACCAAGCATGCTCCAGTTCAACATATGGGTTTGTTTGGGCTTAGGCTGGGATTTGATCCCCGGACCACATGGTTGCAAGGCAAACACTCAATCTGCTGCGCTATCCTGGAATCCAAAAGTAGCTTTTACTGTTAAAAGTATTCAGTTTTCTTAAGTATTCAGGAACCTAGTTAAGACAACATAAAACAAAGATACTTCTTTTGATAAAACAGAATTTTGCTTTTTGGGCAGAAAACTTTACTCTGTTTTATCAGAAGCAGACTAATTGTCTTAAGAAAGTTTGTCTTTTATTATTATTAGTTTAAGGCAGGGCCACCAGTTTGACACCTCTGGTTTAAGGTATACAAAACAACGTAATGGTTAATCACCCACATGCCTCACAAAGTGATTATGATTACCCCAACAGGTCTACCCATCTGAAAACTTATTTAGCTATTCCATTATCATTGACTATATTATAGGTTGACCATATGTGCCATTTTAAACGGGATAGTACCTTTTTTAAAAAAAATTCCTGACCTGTTAAGGGGTTTTAATATAAATGTTAATTTTTTTCCATTTTTAGTTTTTTGTAAGAAAACGGAATGTGAGTTTATTTGATGTAAGGCTGTATGCTAATCAATGTGTACTGTAAAACTACTATTTTGCTAAAAGAGGACTTTCCATTTACTTTATCTATTGAGGGCCAGGCTTCTTTAGTAAGAAGCATCAATCAGATCCTGCCCCTTTGCCTGTCTGTAGTGGTGGGGAATTCAAGAGGCAGTTGTTAAGTAAGCCCCATTCAGTTTGTGGGATGCCAGAGTCTTGATGCATAAGAATTACTGAATGCTTTCAACTGGCTGTTGCTTCCATCAGGTTAAGAATGTGGAATGCAGTGACTATGAGTCTTACTGTTATTTCTACTATCATTCCATACATAGAAATTCTTTCTGCTTTATATTCAGTTTGAATCAGACTATTCAGACTCATATTTCAGTTCAATAGACTGTTAGCTATATCTCTCTTTTTTTAAGATTTTTTTATTGTTTTTGACAGAGAGATACAGTCAGAGACAAAGAGAAGGGGGAGGGCCCAGAATAGTTTCCATAGTTGCACATCATTGGTTTTTCCACATAATTTCATTCCACAGGTGGGCGCCGGGCTGCACAGGGCAGGAACTGGGCCGGGGTCCCGCCCTGGTGAGAACTGAACTGGGGGCACTCCCCAATTCAGCATATGGGTCTGCATGGGCTGCAGATGGGATTCGATCCTCGGTCCCCGGGGCTGCAAAGTGAGCGCTTAACCCATTGAGCCATCCCAGCTTCCCCAGCTATTTCTTTATTACAGTGGAACTCTCTGGTGAGACATTACCATATACTGACTTGATATAACAGTCAGGGTGTTCATTCCTTATTTTGTTTGTTTTTGGTTTATATTTATGAATCTTTTTGCAATCTGGCCACTGAAGCCCTGCATTATAGTGTTCAGTGTGGTATGCCATACAGATATTTTTACTGCTCATGAGGTATTTTATAAGTATTATTGATATATATATATTATTTATGAATTTTTTTGTGTTTCTTGTGCAATAAATAAGTTATTTGTGCCCCTTTTCCTGTTCTTTTGCAGTGACTTTAGGTTGTTTTTTAGGTCTCTTATGTAGCCTAAAAGACCACAAAGGGAGATGCAGTTGTTTTGGTATATTGTGGTTTTATTATTGTTTTTTCATCTGTGGAGTGTTTCAGTTTTTGAATTTTTTACCTTAATTTAGTTTTCTTTATATATTGTAGGGCCATGATTCTTACCCAGAGAAATAACATCACTAGTGAGAGATGGAACAAATGTGTTTTTGCTGCTTACTGTGATCGGACTCTCACATTTTACTCATATTATTGTTTGATTCGTGTTGGTAGATGGCAAACTGATCTTACCACTAAACCTACTAGAAATCAATTATGCTTCTGACTCAGTAAAGCAAATGAAGTGCAGTGGGGTTTGGGGGTGCACATGTTGATGACGGTGGCCTCACTCAAATGCACCAGCGTCTGTTCTGCTGTAATGTTAGTTTTTGTTTTGCTTGTATGCTAACCGGTGACTTTGCTATTCACTTACAGTGGTATGAACAAACATCATATTTTTAAGTCTTTTAACAATATATATATTTTATTGTTTTGAGGAAAGGTGTGGGGAGGGCAGAGCAGTCTCCACAGCGCAAATCACCATTGTAACATGGCTCCACTCCACACAGGTGGATGTTGGGCCGTGCAGGGTAGGAACCGAGCCTGGGGCCTCCTGCATGGGAGGCAAGAACCTTCACCACCATCCCGGTGGTTACCAGCTGTGTGCCACAGTTCAACATATGGGTTTGCATGAGCCAGGGCTGGGTCTGGGATTTGACCCCCGGACTTTGCAGCTGTAAGGCAAGCACTCAAACTGCCCAGCTATCCTGGCATCCCAAGTCTTATTTTTTAAAGCTTAAAGGCTACACTTTCTATGCCAAAGACAAAGAGGTGAAACTGCAGTTTTTTATTTTTGTTTAAAGATTTATTTTTATTGTTTTTTGACAGAGAGAGACAGAGACAGAGAGAAGGGGGAGGGCCCAGAACAGTCTCCATAGTTGCACATCATTCCCACATAGTTTCATTCCACAGATGGGAGCGGGGCTGCACAGGGCAGGATCTGGGCCAGGGTCTTCACCCTGGTGAGAACTGAACTGGGGGCACTCCCAGTTCAGCATATGGGTCCACATGGGGCCGGGGCCTGGGCCCGGGATTCGATCCTTGGTCCCTGGGGCTGCAAAGTGAGCGCTTAACCCACTGAGCCATCCCGGCTTCCCGAAACTGCAATTTTAACGAAGATTTCCAAATGGAATTCAAGTTTATTAAACCAACAAACTGTGTAGTGATGGAACAAAAGTAGTATGCCAATATTGTAATGTCAATTTTTCCATTGCTTGTGGAGCTAGAAATGACATCAACCAATAGCTATGCAACCAGAAACATAAGGGTGTTGGAAAGACTCTGGCTTCAGTTAAAATCGTCTGTTTATGAGATGTGAATGTGATAGTGAAGGTGATAAAATTGCAGCAGGTGAAGCTCTTTTTGTTCTTTGTACTGTATACCGTGCTCAACGTTTTTGTGCAAACAGTTGCTTGTCAGCATTGATAAAATGTACGAACCAAAATTTTCTTCAGCACTTACCAAATCACAAGCAATAACTACCAATGTTTTATCATCATACATATTGAGCAACATATAATAGAGGACTTGAATAAATCAGAATGCATTACAGTCAGTTTAGATGCATTAAACAAAAAAGACATCCAATTTTTTTAATCATTCTGCAGTAATTTTTTTCCAAATTGTGGTGTTCAAGACATAATTATAGACTTTGTTTCCTGAACTGGTGAAACATCTGATGTACTGTGCTATGTTGAAGTAAGTAATTGACAAATTTGCGTTACAAAACAAAATTTGTTTTTGTGTGTGCTGAGAACCTGAACACCAATTTTGGTGGTTACAAAGGACTTTGCAAAAATAACGTGTGGCAAAATCTTGAATAT
The DNA here is from genome assembly GCA_004027555.1 of Craseonycteris thonglongyai. NCBI lineage: Eukaryota > Metazoa > Chordata > Mammalia > Chiroptera > Craseonycteridae > Craseonycteris > Craseonycteris thonglongyai. The sequence continues at coordinate 11,983 of PVKE010025797.1, read as the reverse complement.
GAACTGGAGAGGCTGATTATCAGCATTGGTTGTAAGGCACACATTATACGCAGTGTTCTCCAGTGTTCTATTGACTGTTTACTAATTGATATAGAATGTTTTGCAGTGAAGGTATACAAATCCTTCCATATATACACAAAGTTGAGGAAATGAAAAACTTTTGTGACTTTGCAGGAAACTATTATGCTACATTGTTAGAGCATGAAATACAAATTTTTATTTTTGGTTCCATCAGTGGATAGAATTTTAAGCATGTTTGATGAGCTCTGTTCTTATCTTCTTTTTTTTAAGATTTATTTTACAGTTTTTGACAGAGAGACAGAGACAGAGAGAAGGGGGAGGGCCCAGAGCAGTCTCCGTAGTTGTACATTATCAGTTTTTAACAGTTTTATTCCACACAGGTGGGTGTAGGTCTGTGCAGGGCCATAGTTGGGCTAGGGGCCTCCCACATGGAAGGCATGCCCCTCAAGCCAGGGACTGAACCAGGGTCCTCCCACATGGGAAGCTTGCCCCAGCAAGAACTGAACTGGGGCCACACCCCAGTTCAGCATATGGGTCCATATGGGCTGAGGCCGGGATTTGATACTCAGACCCCGGGGTGCAAAGTGAGCGCTTATCCCACTGAGCCATCCAGGTTTCCCCAGTTCTTATTTTCTTTCTCAAGGAAAATGCTCTGTTGTAAAAATGGTTGGAAAATCTCTGAAATTGTGTTTGTCATTTGCAGGAGATCAAGTGTCAGTGTTCCAAACGTACATTAGTTTAATTGAAAAACATAGTATTTCAGCTACAGAAGTAGCTATAAACATTGAAAATCTTGTAAAAAATTTAGAATCCAGAAAAAGGGAAGTGTTTGGAACTATTGAAGTCATAGAACAACTGAATAGTTGAGTAGATTCAGGATAAATTAACGAGACTAAGTTTTTGATGTAGTTGAGAATTTCTATGAAACCATCTTAGAATTTATCAACAAGTAGAAGTGCAGTACAGGAAACACTGAGAAGTTAAAGTGGGTGCTAGTAAGGAAGACACCTGAATGTAAAGAAATATAGGATAGCCTGAACAAGGAACTCATCACAGATACAGAAACAAAAGAAACTTGTGTATTTGATCAGTGGACCATCATAAAATCTACAAATCGAGGCAGCGGGATACATGTCTGTATCTGATAGATGAGTAAAAAACAAAAACATTTCTGTGTCTGATAGATGGGTAACATTTTTTTTCTGAAATGAACAACAGATGCCTAAACCAAACTTATTTACCCTGTGACACTCAAGCTGCATGTGGCCCAGGATGGCTTTGAATGAGGCCCAGCACAAATTAGTAAACTTTCTTAATATGTTACAAGATTTTTTTTTAGCTCATCCGCTGTCGTTATTGCTCGTGTATTTTATGTTTGGTCCAAGACATTTCTTCTTCCAATGTGGTCCGGTGAAGCCAAAAGATTGGACACCCTTGTCCTAGACTTTCAAGACTTCTGTAATATTGTAAGGTTTATTCTTTGTCTTTTAGGTAGTATAGCACCTATTGAAAGACTGTTTTATGTTATGAATAGTATGTGTTCAAAGGAGAAATCTAGATTAAGTGTTGAGACAATAAGGGTCATGTTAGTTGTAAAACAAAATTGTGTCATGGGGTATGAGATGTTTTATTATGAGGTGCTGTAAGACCAAAGTTTGCTGTGTAAGATTATTTCATCAGAGAAATATTCATCGTATGACTGTGGTGAAAGACAGTCCCCCTATAGTCTACCTAAAATTTTGTATGAGTTCTGTCACTGCAGAGTAATCATTAGCTTAATATATTCATGTAATAAAACTTGTTTTCATCTTTTTTTTATGAATATGGAGTATTACATAACCGCATCCTGTTTTTGTCATCGCAGTATCTTGTTTTTGTCTTAATGGAATATGGTCAGCTTACTATATCCCCTGTGCTATACTTTACATCCCATGACTATACATTTATATTTTTAAATAATACTTGACATCCAATATTATATTAAGTTTAGGTATATATTGCAATGGTTGGGCATTTATATAATTTATGAGTGATCTCCCTGTTAAATCTGCTTATTTGACAGCATACATAGGTTTTACAACATTATTGACTGTGTTCTTACTGTACTTCAAATCCTTTTGACTATTTTGTGACTACCAATTTGTACTGTCTAGTCTCTTCACCTTTCTCACCCTTCCCCCAGCTCCTCCTTTTTAGTTTGTTGATTTATCAATGATGGCCATTCTGACAGGTGAGAGGTGATATCTCATTGTTATTTTAATTTGTATTTCTGTTGATAATGGTGTTGAGCATCTTTTCATATATCTGTTGCCCATGTGTATGACCTCTTTGGAGAAATGTATATTCAGATCCTTTGCCCATTTTTCTTTATTTTTTCCCCTTTTAAAACTCTAGTGTCCAGGGCTGACTTTCAGTAGGTCGCAGTGAGGGAGCTGCTCTGCTACATACAAAACCCGACCCAGAAGCAGGTGGTCTACAAATGGTTAGCTGTGCAGGGGTTTCCAAACTACGGCCCGTGGAGACATTTTTATCTGAATAAAATAATCTTAAATAAATAATTAAAAACAACATCTATGTTTTGATTCTTTTTTATTTGGACCTCGAGTGTGTAGTTGGCCCCCAAACTGCTGTTTGATAGTTAATGTGGCCTGCAGGCTCAAAAGTTTGGAGACCCCTGGCCCTTTAGTGCCAGGTTTCCCATGAATGTGCATTGCCTGGTGGCGAGGGGGTGGCCCCGTTTTCTGCCACACCCTGTTTCCCTGGACTAGGGGCTCTTTTCACTGGAGCCCTGTCCCAATGTGCGGCGGGGGCCTGTTGCACAACGCGGGACTCATGAGGCGGCCTATCGGCAGGGGATCGGCTGACTGTCCGAGGCCTGTCAAGGCTCTGCATCACTACCATATCATTCTGCCTGGGAGGGATTCTGACTTAGAGGCATTCAGTCATAATCTCACATATGGTACCTTCCTCTGCCTATTTTTCATTTGAATTGTTTGATGTTTTTGGTCTTGAGTTACATGAGTTCTTTATAAATTTTAGATATTAACCCCTAAGAAACATATCCTTAAGCATAAACATTATTTAGAAATGTTTCAGTTTAATACATTTATTTAAGTGATGCCATAAAGTACACATTATTTTAATGTTAATTTTTTGGTTCCGTGTTGTTTTTAGGATTTTGAGTAAGCTTTAGATCTGCACTGTCCAGTACAATAGCCACTGACTGTGGCTACTGAGCACTTGAAAATGTGCCTAGTTTGAATTAACATGTACTGGAAGTATTTGCACACAGGATTTTGAAGAGTTAGTACAAAAAGTTATGTGAAATATCTCATTGCTAATTTCTTTATATTGTTTATATAAGCTAATGATAATTTGGATATATTTGTTTAAATAAGATATTAAAATTAACTTCACCTGCTTTTTTAAAAATGTGGCTTCTAGAAATTTTTAAATTATATTTCTGGTTTACATTGTGGCTTACATTATATTTGTATTAGACAACTGATCTAGATTGCTTATTCTTCATTCCTATTTACCATTAAGTTGTATGTGTATACTGTAATTTGTCTACCATTGGTCGATATTTAGACTTATTTTCTAATATGGTGCTTTTAAAAAGTGTTGCCGTGAGCATTGCTGTTTTAAATTTTTTTTAAGATTTATTTTATTTTTTGGGGGAACATGTGTGTGAGAGAGAGAGAGAGAGAGAGAGAGAGAGAGAGAGAGAGAGAGAGAGAGAGAGAGAGAGAGAGAGAGAGAGAGAGAGAGAGAGAAAGAGAGAGAGAGAGAAAGAAAGAGAAAGAGAAAAGGAAGGAGGATCCAGAGCAGTTTCCATAGCTGTACATCATTAATTGTGATGTGGTTTTATTCCACACAGGTGGATGTGGGTCAGTGCAGGGAGGTAATGGAACTGGGGGGCTCCTGCATGGGAGGTGAGGACCTTTGCTACTGAGCCATCTAGGCGGTTGCCAGTTGCGCCACATTTCATATGGGGTTGCACAGGTGGTGGCCAGCAATTGAACCCTGCACCTCGCGATTGTGAGGCCAAGTGCTGGATCCACTCTTCTATCCTGGCATCCCCTCCATGAACATTTTTAAACATGTTTCTTTGGCACATATGCTAGAGTTGTTTTAGGAGGTCAGTTTTATTTTTTATTACAAGATGATTGCAAAATTGCTCTTGATAGTGATTTTACTAATTTACACTTACCATTGACAGTTTGAGAATTTTCTTGTTCTGCAGTTCTTTATCCTGGCCAATTTGTTTTTGTAGACAACTATACTTTAATATCTTAACAGCACAAAGAATCATTGTTTATTATTTAAGTAAATATAAAATAAGTGTCAGCTTATTTTTCTCAGATAATCTTTTGTAATAGTCAATGCACATAGCCTTCTTTTGTAGTACTTATGTTCTGAATAAATAAAAATTGATTTTAAAATTTAAAAGCCATGCTATGTTTATCCTATTAGTAGGCAGCTGCACATCTTGCAGCAAAAGTATACACATTTTTCAGTGCTGTTTACCTTAACAAGATCTTATGGCATGTTTACATGATGAATACTGTGCTGCCATTAAAAAGTATGTTTTAGAAGAATGTTTAATGACATAGGAAAATATTCATAGTATATTACCTAAGGAGGGAAGAAGGTTACAAAGCAGTAATGTAACAGTTCAATTTTGTTAAAACTAAACGTGTGTTAACATTTTCCCATGATCATCTCTGGATAATGGGATTTTAGGTGACACTATTTTGTACTTCACACAATCCTTTATATTCCACTTTTTGTAGTGGACTTATCAGGGAAGGAGGATGTGGAGAAGAGTCCTTAGCACCAGTAAGCTAAAACTTCTGGACCTGTAATATTATTAGAAAAGAGAAGTGAATAAATGAGCTGTAATTGTTCTCATTTTGAAAACACAAGTTAATTCTTCTATTAATTATCAGGGTTTTCTTAGGACTCAAATGGAACAAAAATATATTATTGTTTTTATCCATTGGTTTCTCAGCATTGGATGAAGTTGTCAGTTAATGTTTCAATTTATTTAAGGATTGCCATTTAAATTGAGTAAGAGGTCCATTTTCAATGGACCTCTTAAAATTTTGTATTTTCTATGCTTGGGGAACGGAAATAGTGGGCAATGGACTCATCTCCAGTCTCTTGGAATACAATTTAGACAGTTTGAACACTAGTTTCAACTTGCTTTAATTTGGAATTAAATGATATAGTAACAACTTTGGGTTCAAATCCACTTCTCTTGCTTTGTAACCTTTGGAAAGTTACCCAGCATCTGAGTTGGTTTTCCATCCTTGCAATGCAGACAATAATACCTAAATGAAAATCTTCATGAGATGTCTAGCACAGTGTAAGCCCTTAACAAAATTTCCTCTTTTTCTATTTTTCAGAGTGGATGCATTTAATAGCTGGAGACAGAATTGATTAGGTATGAATTTCATGAAAATAGCTATGAATAGCTCTGATGTACATATAAGAAAGTAGAGAAGTTACCATATAAGTTGATCCTAATTTTTCATACCTTCCCCCTCAGGTATCTATCACCTGGAGCATTGAGTTCACTACATTCTCAAAGTAAGCTAAACACGATATTTTCAAAGATGATCTATTTGATCTGTTTATATATCTTTTTCCTCTGATATGGTGTCATTTCTTGTGTAAAAAAATGCTATTTCAGACCTTATTAGCATTTGTCAAAACTCCATTTAGCTAGTGCTTGCATTGCAGATTTTATTTCATTTTTTATTGATTAGGGAATTAACCTTTATTTTTATATGAACAGAGATACTTTTTAGAACTCCCTCAGAATTGGATAGTGGCCCACAAATTAAATGATTACTCTTTTGGCTTGTAGATGGGCTTAGTTAAGGCATTGGATATTTAGCTATAGATATAGGAATACATGACTGTCTTCTCTCAGAAATATGTTTTTAACCCCTTTCTTCTTTTACCAAAAGAGAAACAAGGCTGTCATTTAAACTGGGTTTAAGTACTTTCTGCTCTACAATATGTAGGGATATGTATTAATTCTGAATCAAATTCTAGAGGAAAATAGGTTTTACAACAGTGACCAAAGTAATATTCATCTCTGCTTCACCTGAAGGTAGTTTGTCTTTTAACTTACTTAAAATCTAAATTTATTCCTTTTGAGCTAAAATATACTATATTATGATAAAAACCTAAAGTTTTCTTTTTTAAAAGAGTTTAGTATGCTTTTTTAAGAAAATAAAGGCAGTAATACTTGTATTTATTCACTTTTTGTGTTAGAGTTACTAACATATTTATTGAATTTAGATAGACTTGCTTTGAATGGAATAATTTAAGCTTTTTAAATATTTACTGTGTATTTCCCACCTCAGTTCTCCAATGAATCTAAGTAAGTTATTGATTTTCAATTTGTTCATCTTTTCTTCTTGTGCATCTGGGAGAGAGTACTTCTAAACTCCTAATATGTTGTAGCTGACTTTTTAATTTTATTTATTTTTAATTAATGGACCTACCTATGTGGCATGTCATTGTTGTCTGTGACTTTATTTTTGATGTTTTCCTTTGTTTGAAATGTTTGTGTAACACCATTCAGATTTTGGTCTTTGTAAGGATCAGCTTCCAATTTCAAATGTAAGTTTTAGGAATTGATTTAAAAATTACTTGTTTTTCTTATTGTCATGCTCCTAGATTCAAATAACGATAGTGTGGTAAGCACAGGCACTTAAACATGAACAGTAAAACGGGAGAACTCGGGCAATTTCATGTGTTCATGAAATGTTTCATTAAAAAATTAAATTTTAAAAATGCAATGAGTGTATATAAAACAGTAACAAAGATAACAATGAACAAAAATGAAAAACTTCAGAAAAGTGTGCTGTAGTAACTGATAGTACTTTTATGGACATCTTAGTTTATCCTTAGTTCTTTTAAGTATTCTAAGTTTTGAGAATTATCTGTTAGGGTAACTTTTTCTGTTTATTAAATTATATTAGTCACTGTGCCTTGAGTTCCCCTACGGCAGCAGTCTCCAACCTTTTTGGCACCAGAGACAAGTGACCAGTTTTGTGGAAGACAATTTTTCCAAGGTGGGGCAGGGGCAGGTGGAGAGTGGGGGAAGAGCATGTGATGTTCACAGTAGGGTTTGCACTCCTATGAGAATCTAATGATGAAGCTGATCTGACAGGAGGCAGAGCTCAGGTGGTAATGTAAGCAATGGGGAGTGACTGTAAGTACAGATGAAGTTTCACTCACTGGCCTGCAGCTCACCTCCTGTTGTGTGGCTTGGTTCTTAATAGGCCACAAGAATGGAAGCTGTCCATGGCCTTGGATTGGGGACCCCTGCACATATGACTAGGGTAGGCTTTGGTTGGAGATAGAATTCCTTATTTTCCACTTACCAGTAGTAGTTGCGAGTCCCTATTGCTTTCAGCAAATAAGTGCCTTTTTGAGCCCCAGTTTCCTGTAATAAAGTTCTCATGAGCTTTATTTTTATTTTGTTTTATTTTTTAATTACAGCTGACATTGTATATTATATTAGCTTCAAGTGTACTCATGAAGTCTAAATCAGGCCAGCATGTATAAAATGCACGTGCTAAAATTTTGTAAGATTGTGTAAGGAAACCTAAGTCATGTGGAACTACTAAGAAAAATTCTGCCATTTACCCTAACAGCTGCTCTTCAGTGGTTGATATTCAGTGGCATAGTAGAAAACTGCATGAGCTTGTGTCATATTTGGGAGTAAAATCAAGACAAAAAATGGTATAGAGTATAGACAATTAGGCTTATTTTATATGCTTACATAGTTAATACTTGGCAACCTTTAAAAGGATTTCTTATAATTTTACTTAAGTAAGGATATAAGTTAGATTTTTAACCCTTTAGTGAGTAGTAAACTTATTGTAAATAAAGGAGGTGTCAAAAGAATCAGATTAGTGAAAAGTCAATTGTCAGTTACTTTTAATTTGTAAGTGAAGTTATGGATACTTAAACAAATGAATGAGAGATGTATATTTTATAATGCATTATTGACACAATAATTTTTTAAACATCTTTTTATTTTTCTCAAGTGGCTAATCAAATGTGAGCCTTTATTGGGGGTGGGGGGGGCACTCCCGGACGACATTCTTCGGTCCGAGGAAAAAGGTGGGGGCCGAAGAATGCGCCTTCTTTTTTCTTTTGGATGAGACAGACAGAGACAGAGAGAAGGGGGAGTCTCCATAGTGTTTGACATGGTTTCCATTTACACAAGTGGGCAGGTTGCTTCACAGGGCAAGAACTGGGTGGAGACCTCCTTCATAGGAGGCTCACCCCCACAAGCTGGGGTAGCTGAACAGGGAGCCTCCATGTGGGAAGCTTGCCCCAGCAAGTACCAAGCTGAGGGCCACACCCCAGTTCAGTGTGTGGGTCTGCATGGGCTGGGGCTGGAATTTGATCCTTGGAACCTGACACTGCAAAGCAAGCACTTAACTGACTGATCCATCCTGGCATCCCCTAATAAAATAATTTTAAAACTATAGAAGCACATGAGTAATTTTTTTAAAAAGATTTATTTTTATTGTTTTTGACAGAGAGAGATACCGAGACAGAGACAGAGAAGGGGGAGGGCCTTGAACAGTCTCCATAGTTGCACATCATCAGTTTTTTCACATAGTTTCATTCCACAGGTTGGCATGGGGCTGCACAGGGCAGGAACTGGGCCGGAGTCTCACCCCAGTGAGAACCAAACTGGGGACACTCCCCAGTTTAGCATATGGGTCCACATGGGCTGGGGCTGGGACTCGGTCCTTGGTCCCCGGTGCTGCAAAGCGAGCACTTAACCCACTGAGCTATCCTGGCTTCCCCAATAATTTTGTAATGGAAAGTAATTTTTACTGAAAGTGATTACCTTGAAAAATCTTAGGAATATGATATTTTCAACTTTTAGTTTAAAGTCATACATGTTATGAAATACGAAGGAAAATCAGAAAATTGAAAAAGAGAGCAATACCTTTCCATCATGAAAGAAAATAATTTATTATATCATAAAAACTAGAAGAAAAAAATTTCCTATAATCTTACCATCTGGAATTCAGATAGTACCATTATTAATATTTTTTGAGTATTTTATTGCAGTATTTTAATGTGTTTTTAAAAGTAATTATGGTCATAGTTCATACACAATTTATAGTCTGATATTTTTGGTTAGCATTGTAACATGAACTGTTTTCCATATAGTAACTGAACTTCTTTGAATTTTTTAAATGTATAACATGATACTTAAGACTTTTTATGCATATCTGTTTACTTTGTCATTGTTGTACATTATAGTTTATAGATTTATGATGTTGGAAATAACTCATAGATCAATATCTTTTGTGAGTGAAGTTACTTGGAATTATTTTCTTTGTGTAAATGAAAAGAGGTGATAAAAGATTATAAGGCTTATTGCTGGGGAAGCTGGGATGGCTCAGCGAGTTAAGCACTTGCTTTGCAAAGCCCCAGAGCCTGAGGATCGAATTCCCGTCCTGGCCCAGGCTGACCCATATGCTGAACTGGGGTGTGCCTCCAGTTCAGTTCTTGTGGGGGCTTATGCAGGAGGCTCCCGGCCCAGTTTCTGCCCTGCACAGCCCTGTTTCCACCTGTGGAGTGAAACTATATGGAAAACTAATGCTGTTAACTATGGAGACTTCTCTGGCCACCCCCCTTCTCTCTGGCTCTCTCTGTCTCTCTCTCTGCCAAAAAACAATAAAAATAAATCTTAAAAAAAAATTATAAGGCTATTGTCAAGTAGTTTTCTAAATCCTTTTACCGTGCCACATAGCACCTTATCCTGCAATAATCCTGCAATAAGTAGTCATTTTTTTTCTTACTACGTATTTGATAGATAAAAAAATATCACACTGAACACTTTTTCTAGGATTTAATGTTATAGTTTTGTATTTATATTTTCATGTATTTTTAAATCAAAATGGTCACAATATTTTCAAAACTTTCTATAAGGGGATCAGAGCAAAGTAATATGATTTACATTATTTTATTTATTTTTTTTTAGTACAAATGAATTTATATGTACTAACCAAAGTGGGGATGATTGTATTTAGACCAACACTTGAAAACAGTTGCGGGGAAGCTGGTATGGCTCAGTGAGTTGAGTACTTCCATTGCAGCCCCAAGGTCTGAGGATCGAGTCCTGGTCCTGGCCCTGGCCCATGCAGACTCATATGCTGAACTGGGGGTGTGCTTCCCATCCCAGTCTGGTTCCTGCTGGGGCAAGCTTCCTGTGTTGGAGGTGCCCTGGTTTGGATCCCACTGGGGCTTCCGCCGGGGCATGCCCCTTATGTGGGAGGCCCTCGGCTTATGGGGGTGTGCCTCCTATGTAGGAGGCCCCCTGCCTGTTTCCTGCCCTTCTCGGCTACACACCCACCTGTGGAAAAAAATTATGTCAAAAACTGATGATGTACAACTATGTAGACTGCTTTTGGCCCTCCCCATCTTTCTGTCTGTCTGTCTGTCTGTCTGTCTCTCTCTCTCTCTCTCTCTCTCTCTCTCTCTCTGTCTCTTTCTCTCTGTAGAAACAATAAAAATAAATCTTTAAAAAAGGAAAATAGTTGCATATAAAATGTTTGTGATAGACATAATTGAACACACAGCAATTTAAAAAGAAGCATTATGGAGATTTGCTTATTGAACTCAGCTTGTTTATTTTAACAGTTAATTCTTTTCTAAAGTGATGGTGGAATTTTAATTATATATTTTATAGATTATATGGATGATATTGTTCATAACACATTTTTTTATTGATTTCCTCTCTTTTTTGCTTTTCTTATTGTGCTCTCCTCCTATACCTGATGTTGAACAGTGCACCATTTGTAAAGTTGAAGACATTATGATTTTTTCTGTCATAAGGTGTAGTTTCTTTAAACTTCTGCCCTAGTTTACAAAACTGTTTTTAGAGGTTTCTTGGTTTTTATGGTGAGAGATTTGCTGTCAGAAATGAATCTGGCTTGGCTATTGAACCATTTTTTTTTTTACAGTGCCACTCCCATTCCTGCTTACACCATACATGTATATCTATCAAAGTTATTACTGTTTGCTCATATATTCATCAAAACCATTTTTCTATGAACTGCTGAATGGTAGTGATGGTGGGCCTGGGGAGCAGAATCTGGTGTGGGAAGCGGAGCACTTGATCCTGGGAGGTGTGATATGCCTAACCCCTTCTCACTCGTCTCCCCTATTTCCCTGGACTAGTTCTACTCAGGATGCAGGGGCTCCTGAAAGCCAAGTTTCTTTTTATTGTAATATTATGCTAACTAAAAATTGTATTTCCTTCAAATTTTAAAATTAAATTACTAGATTACTGTAGATAAAGCTAAAATTTCATTTGAACTATTTAAAAATCTAGCTTTCGGAGGACAGGTACTGAGTCTCTGAAGCCGCCCCAGCAGCCATAGTTGTCGTATCCCCTCCTGTTCCACTTCCACCTGCGATCAATAAGGGCCGTTGGTATGGTAAAATAAATAAATAAATAAAAATCTATATTGCTTCATGTGGCTCCAATTCATTTAACTGTTTGCTATATAGTATTTCATCATGTGAATATATAACCTAACATTCATTTTTATGGATAATTCAGTTATTTCCAAATTTTCTGTGATACAGTGCTGCAGTTCGTACATGGCTTTGCTCATACTTTGAGTGACCATGTGCAGCACCAACTTTCAATATTTGCTTGATAGCAGATGGCTTTTTAAAAATTTACCATTTGAATTTTTTAATTATGCAGTTTAGTGGGATTAAGTACATTGGCAGTTTTATGTAACCATCATCACTCTCCATTTACAGAACTTTTCATCATCTCCAAAACAGAAACTTTGTACCCACTAAGCAATAATTCTGCATTCTCTACCTGTTCCAGCCCTCTATTCTACTTCCTGTCTATGAATTTGACTATTCTTTTTTTTATTGTTAAATT
>PVKE010025796.1:0-22777 GCA_004027555.1 Craseonycteris thonglongyai | reverse complement strand
AGGGGGGAGGGAGAGAGGGAGGGGAGGTGGGAGAGGGCACCAGCATTATGGACACACTCAATGGTTTGGTGGTTACCTGGAGAGGGGGGTGGAGGGAAGGGACAGCTACTGGGGGGGAGGTGGGAGTGGACACCAGATTTATGGTGATGGAAGGGAAGCTGATTCTGGGTGGTGGGCACATAATGCGATGCATGGGTGATGTGATGTGGAGTTGTACTTCTAGAAACTATCTAATTGTTACCAACCAATGTCACCCCATTAAATTTAACAATAAAAGAAAAATCTGAAAAAAGAAGGTCAGAGGAGGTGACCAGGGGTGGAGGGGGCGGCGGGGAGCAGAGCTAGAAACCCCCGAGGGAGGCACGGACTGGAGCTGACCAGTGGCGGGTGGGCGAGTATGTCAGGCACAGACATTGTTTTTTCCAAAGTCGGTGCTGCTGCAGCCTGAGCGCTCCAGCTGCCCCAGCCACCGGCCAAATCACGCACTGCTCTGTGTGAGTGTGTTTATAACAGAAAGAGCTGGAAGTTCCCACCTGGGTGGACATCGTGAGGAAAGGGGATTGCAGGAGACGGTGATGAAATTGTCCCAAAAGGGAACCACTCAGCTGAAGCTGAAACTGCAAGGCCTTGAACTTCCCATGACCCGCAGAAGAGGATGGATGCAAACCTCGAGCTTAAGAGGCGAAGTGACCACCAGTGGCATCTGCTGCCCAGCCATCCAGCACGAAGACGCAGCATTGCATAGTCGCGCTTCAGAGAGGGCCCGCCGACGTGGGCTCTTCATCGTGATGTGAGGGGCAGGGCGGGCAGCACAATAGAGCGGGGAAGAGACACCACTCTCAGCACAGAAAAGCCGATGGAAGACCGAGGCCATGGTGGGCTTGTTTGCTTCCATTGCATTTTGCAAAAGCAGATGCAACAATGACTTCTTCCCCAAATGAAGAGAACAGAGACAGACTGCAGCTACAGTGTGTCCTCCAAGAGTGGGGTGGACATGCGGGTGTGGAGCAAAGACGCTCGGAGCCATTGGGATCATCAGGCAGCCTCCTGTTACAGGTCTTATCAGGGGACTCGGTGACTTGTCCTTCCTGAAGGTCAGAGCTGGAAGTGGGTGCTGCCCTATGATGGCTGACCTGGAGGTAAAGTCTCTCTCTTTCTCTCATTTCTGTCCAGAGCCCAGGTTCTGAGAAGCCTGTGCACCCTGAGATGCCATCTATAAATCTTCTAACCGGACTCCTTCCAGTCATTTCATTATCCGATGCCAAGGAGAAGCCCAAGACCATCCCCAAACACATTGCACAACATTAATTCATTGCCAGGAGGCATCCCCAGAGATCACGCGGGAACCCTACAAAAGCAAAACAAATCCAAACAGAAAGCCGCTCCACATGAGGCCAAGAGGGGTGGATGGCTTAGGGACACAAAGCGTCACAGAGCACATGGCTATTAAAAGAAAGCTATTGAATGCTTTCAAAGGGCTCCCACCGCGCCGGGCGGATTACAAGCCGGCCCTGTACCTGCAGGTGAATATCAAGTTCAGACATCTGATTCCGGTTACCGGGCCCTGGCGAGGCCGGCAGGCTCGATGTTAGACACAACCATTCCGCTTAATGCTTTTTTCAAAGCCCGTGTAATTCACTGCTGGGTTGTGTTTCATGTTTAGGTTGTCTGGCTTTCTTCTTAAGAAAACAACCAACCAAGACCAGCAGGCCAAACATTCTTAAGAGTCATGAAATTATCACATGTCAGCTCTGGGAGGCGGCTCAGAAATCCAGACTCTGGTCCCTCCGCTATTCAGAAAAGGTAGCTGGGGCCCCAGGAAGAAAACCGAATGGCCTCCTGGGACAGAGGAAGGAGAAGTCCCAAGGGGGAAGGAACAGCTCTCAGCCAGACCACAGCCGGATTCCAGAGCTGACACGGAATGGTGCCTCCCAATCTCAAGCCTCCTGGGTTTAACAATAAGAACGCCCACGCTTTGTATGATTTCTTTGTCCGGTTTATAAACACCTCGCAACTGAAACCTCTTTTGATATTCACAGTATGTATTATGATCTCCAGTTTATAGAGAAATTCAGTAAGACTTAGGTTCAATGATTTGCACAAAACCCCAAGTTTTAGGGCTCCTTTTTTGTTTTCTGTTTTCTGTTTCCTGTTTTGTTTTTTTTATCAGGTTTTAGAGATGAAGGGTCAGTGGTGTGGACCACAAGGGTCCCCACACAAAACAGGGGCTCATCACCCTACCCGGGACAGGCCCATCCAGCCACGTCACCCCCAATCCTGCTGGGCATTGCGTTAGGACTCGTAGACTTCAAAGGACTTGTATGGGGTTCTGGCGCTAAGTGACCCTGTGCACTGGTCAGCGTGAGAGTGGGTGTCATTTACACCAAGGGAAATGGAGAGTCCGGAATCAGCGTCTTCGGGTTCTTTTTGGTCTGGGTGCAAAGTCTGGGTCCCTTGGAGCAGCAGTGAGCCCAGGACCCCTGATGCTGTTCTGAGTCCTTTCCCCACACGCTTCCCCCACCAGGACAGCAGGGAGTAAGGAGTATTTAACATTTTGCTAGCATATGAGAACAGAAAGCCTTTTTCTGTTTTTGAGAGAGAGGTGATGGTGTCCTGGCTTTTGGTGAAATGAGAAAGGTCCTGTTCCCCACAGACCACAGAGCACACGGCTCATGGTCCCCAGAGAAGAAAGCGTCAGCCTTGTGACATTGCATTTTGGCTTCATCAAGCAGCACGGCCACTCCACCTGGTGGGGGGCCTCTGGGGTCCGTGGTCTCCGGAGGGCACAGGGACCAGCAGCACCCTCACGCGTCCTTGACCCCTTCTGGAGATGGAGGCATTCCCTGCCCCTAGACCAAGTAAACCAGCGAGAGGACGAGGGGCAAGACCACGTGTGTAACGGACAGTGGCAATCCCTGCGTAAAGCACCTCCCACTTACGTCTGCAGCCCGCGGAGCTGACCTGCAGCTTCCCTCACAGCGAGTGGGCAGGCTTATGAGCTCTTGAAATGCACTTAAGCAGCATGATGGTGTAATTATCTTCTCCAAAGTGCATTTCGTAGCCCAAGGGTTCACCTCCACCGAGGCCGTTCCCACGGCTCCGCCCGCCCACCCCGGGGGCAGCCAACCAGGGCGCTCCGATAATCCCCTGCCAACCTCTGCCACTAGCTCTTGAGTCTTCCTTCTGTGCCCCACCATGCCACATTCCTCCAGCTAATCGTGGCTGTGCACCCCTAACCTTGGCGTTCAGCCATCATGGAGAGAAATCTTCCAACCCCTGAATGAAGGCTTCTTACACTGCAAGAGAAATGTTCCCCCAGCCTCCTCACTGCTGTGCCCACCCCCCAGCAAACACGGCGGACATTTGTAGACCCCTAAATTACTGAAGCTCTGCAGGAAGAATAGAAAACAGTTAAGAAGAGTCTAGAATCAGACACCAAACCAGTGAGCTAAGCAGAACCTCCTGTAAGTGTGGAGACACTGGGATCCAGTCTGGCGCAGCGTGTTGGCTGCATTAGATGAGTACGTCGTCATAGGACCAGCTAAGCCCCAGTACAGGGGCCATACTGAGCACAGGACATGGATGGGAAGGGGTGTGCAGACCCTGTCCCAGGGCACAGAGGGACGCCTCCCCCTGTCGTCCATGTGTCTGAGGGTGAAAGGCATCCTGCATCTGAGTGTCACACAGCTGATACATTCTGCAGAAAGCACCCCCTTTCTCCCCTCTCACATGCTGTTTGTGGGTGTGGCCCAATGACCCCGCTGATCTGGGGGGGCTGGTGTAGGTCCAGCGTTCTCACCTCCCCCACTAGAGCTTCCACCCATGGAGCACTGTTGGCATTTTGACAAACCCTCATCTGGTTCATTGCTAACCCTCTGGAATCTTCCTTCCCAAGGCAAGTTGGGCTGGGAGGGGGTGTTCCCAGGGAGGGACGTGAGGGTCCCCAGGCCTCTGACATCTCTGCCACTCCGGGTTAAAGAAACAAGGGTCACGCTGAGTGGTCCCATGTGCATCCATCCTCCAGGTTTTCAAGAGAATGCTGCAACACGACAAAAACCATTCAAGCTGCTTTCTCATAAATGAGTCTGGATGACAGTCTGAAAAAATGTCCCCAGGTGCCCAAAGGCGTCAGCCCTTCACAGGAGCAGTGGGACCCCAGGTTGGCCTCCCCTCCCTGAGACGTCGCTTCTCGCCAGTGCGGTCTGGCTTATCCCAAGATGTAAATCCAAAGGCAGCAGCTTCTCAGTGAGAAGGCCGGCCAGGGGCTCCAAAAGGAGCTCAGGCCTGAAGCTCAGGCAGGGGCCCGCAGTTACCCCCACCCACAGCTGCCTCGGGACCCGGGACACCCCTCCCTCCCAGGACACCCCTCCCTCCCGGGACAGCCACCCTGGCTGGACACCAGCCGCCCGGCTGACGTGCTCCCCGCCGGGCCAGTTCTGAACCCAGCTCACACACTTCCTTAGTTTCTCCCACTGTTCTCAATTCTAGTCTGCACCAAGGAGACATGAAGGTCATTCGTTCCCCATGCTCGACAACTGGACCCTGTCCCCGCTCACAAAGGGCCAAGGCCGTGAAAGCCCCACGAGGCAAAAGCACGAGGCTACCGCGGGCAGAGCCTCTGCACTGTCTCCGCTCAAGGTGTGGTCACACTTACATCCTGGGCCACCACTGTCCCCTGCCGTGGCTCCTCACGCCCCATCTCTCCCGGTGCCAGTGTGAGGCCTGCCCAAGTGCCACGGTTGGAGCGTGAGCTGTCCGCCTCCATGTCTCCATTTTTGGTTTATTTTCACAAGTGCCATTATAAAAAAATAGATCCGTGTCAAAGGACTCCCCTAACGGCCAGAAAAATGCTGGAATTGGGTGGCCTGGCGACTAGCCAGTGCTCATCCCTCCAAACTGCAACCACAAGGGAAGCTCGCTCCCAAAATGAGGAGCTTGAAAGTCCATTTGACTGTCCAGCTCAAGGCCATTGCGAACTCGGCCCGTGCGCGGAGAAAACCCGTGTGGACCTTCTTGCCCGTCAGGGCGGTGGTGTGAGTGCAACCTGCTCACGCGTCTTCGTGTGGGGAGGTCTGCGCCCTGAGCTCACGGCTCCGAGATGGCTCCAGAGACCCCGGACACGGGGCCACGCTCTTGTCTGTCCCCAGAGCGACTGGAATGTGGTTGAAATGGTTTTTAAGATCTCTTCCACGGGTCGCATTTGCTTCTTTCTCCGCAGAATGATTTGTCAAATAAAATGTCCAGGCAACCGAGGCTTCTGATTGGCTGTTAGGCCAGGAATCCAAGTGTGAGCCTAAAACAGTGTAAACAGTGATCTGGAACAGAACAGCCCCATAGAGCTTCCTGTGCTATTGGAGGGGTTCCCCGTGGCCATGGAGGAACAGGGACATTAGCACTTATTTCATTTTAATTATTTCCCATTTAAATGGCCATCCGCAGCTGAGTGGTGGGGTCCATGGCGGAAGACCAGGAGGGGCAGCGGATGAGAGCTCCTGGCATGAGAGCATCTGGATCCCAGGCCTCGGCCCGGCACTCATTTGTGGACTGGAGCACATTGGCCTAGCCTCTCTGAGCCTCAGTGCGCTCATCTGCAGAATGGGGACACCACAGCCCCAGCTCACCGCGTGGTTGTGAGGATTTGGAGCGACATTCCCCGGGAGCCCCAGTCTCCGTGTGGAGCACAGTGTGGGTCCCAGAAAGCTGTGGGGTTCTGCTGCCGCCCACACTGGGGGCGGCTAGACGAGACAAGGTTCAGCCTGTCCACCCCCCACACACCATCCCCACCCTCTACACGCCATCATTCCATTAGATCTTTCCTGACTCGGGTGTGTTCATGGGTTGAACTGTGTCCTGAAAAAGGACGCAGGCAAGGGCTACCTGAAGGCAGAGACTGGAATAATGAGGCCACAAGACAAGTCATGCCTGGAGCCACCAGAAGCAGGAAGGGGCAGAGAGGGCCCTCCCCCAGAACCTCAGGAGGGAGTGTGGGCTGCCGACACCTTGATCTGGGACTTCTGGCCTCCAGACAGTGCAAGAGCTTGGGGCGCTTTGTTATAGCAGCCACTGGAAACGCATGCAGCTGCCATTAGCTTGCCTGGCTGTCTTGCCTTGATTTTCTCCACAGCACACCTTGCCTTGGTGTCTTGCTTCTTTGGAAAGACTATTGAGAATAGAGTGGGCCCATCCTATGGGTTTAGGTTCAGAGAAAAAGAAACAACTTGTCCAACTTGGTTTGACTCCTTGGAATGGGTTAAATTTCTAGCCTCATCCTACAGCCCCAGCTCAACGGGGAAACCTTAGCAAAGGTGAGACAGGACAGAGACCTGGCAGGAGCCAGGGGTCATCGGGCTGCCAAGGACAGGTGTGGGCACAGGCAGCCGGGGCAGGGAGCCTGGAGATGCCATGCAGGGACACAGCACACAGGAGCTTAACCGCGGTGAGACGGGCGGCGGGCCGAGAACTCGGCTGGGAAACAAGCTCCATCTTCAGTCTCGATGCCCTCTCACGAGCGTTAGCACCGCCTTCCCCTGGGAGCCCAGACCCCAGCGCCCAGAGCCTCAGCTGCACCCGGGAGCGGCGAAGTCGCCACTATTTACACACCGCCTGTCAGTTACCACAAGCGTCTTAAACACCTTCCACGTACTTAGTGCACAAACCGCTGCGCCTGCTCTCTAACACACGACTGCAGAAGCACTCGGCTTACCACAGCACAGCTCTGGTTTCTGTACTGCGTTGTTAACTGTGTTTCAAAACGTCCTGGTGTTCTCGGTAGCCCTGTGTCATTTGTTTCATGCATATTAAACCCTTATTCTGAGAAGGGAGCCATAAGTTTCCCCAGCCACCAAAGGGGTCTGCGGCACAAAGCAGGTTAAGGACGCCTGATAGACATTAGACACCCACACAAGCGCCCGTGTGCTGCTTTCAAGGCAAGTGCTGGGCTTTCGCAAGACGCACTGTCACATAAGGAGGGCAGGTGATCGTCCTACGGCACTCCCCAGAAGCAAGCAGATTTCTCTCCACCTTCGTAGAGCCGTGCAATTGATACATAGCCAATCATCCCACCAAATCGGCACGGGTCCATGGTCTGAAGGGAATGGGTGTATTC
Source organism: Craseonycteris thonglongyai (assembly GCA_004027555.1). Classification (NCBI taxonomy): domain Eukaryota; kingdom Metazoa; phylum Chordata; class Mammalia; order Chiroptera; family Craseonycteridae; genus Craseonycteris; species Craseonycteris thonglongyai. The sequence goes on along the minus strand of PVKE010025796.1, from coordinate 15,672 downwards.
ATCTTTGTGAATTGTTTGACTACGACGCTGTCTCACTTCCAGGAACCAGACAGTAAAAATGATAGATTTCTGTGGTTTGGCATTTGGAACTTTACTCTGGCTTGGCTGGTTACTGCCAACATCTGCAAATTATTATGTGCTTTAAAAAAAAACAACCGCCACCACAGTCTATACCCACAGTCCCGGCTGGGCCAGGCCTCCCGCCGAGCCACAGGGCAAGTTCTCAGACCAGGAGACAGCGGGTCAGGACCCTGGGTTTCCCAGTAAACCCCTGAAGATCCTCGTGACTACAGCCAGGTGTCCCCAACATGTGTGGCAGTCCCCTGGCTCCCATTGTCACTCACTCATCTATTCCAGGAAAGAAAAAATAAATAAGCTGTGGTTACCTCACATCAAAACTACTCAGTGTATTCAGGTCAATGTCAAGGGACATTCGGTTCTTAGACACTCATGTTAGCCCGGGCCACCAGAAGAAGTGAACGCATTCTTTGGGTGCTTGTTTCTAAATCATGGAAGACAGTCCCAACAGCTGGAGGCCCAGGTCCGGGGCTCAGACACTTGGCAGGACTGAGCTCCTCTCCAGGAACCTGTCCTCTGCAAGTCTCGTGACTGACCTGGGAGAGCAGAGCAGATGTCTGTGCGGGAAGCGAGCCGCGCCCGACATCTGTCCTTCGGTGGGCAGTCCTGTGTGCTCAGAGGTAGCACTGGACGCCCCCAGTGGGCGCGGCAATCAGCTGGCTGCATCGCGAGTCATCTAATTATGGGGCCAACGGGGTAAAGCTCCTGTGATCAGCAGTGTGACTGCTTCGGGTAGCTCTGCCGTTCCTCCTCTGTTAATTTTCTCCATAACTCACGTGAATGGCCTGAAGCTCATGCTAAAAGATTAGCATGAGCAGACTCATGCCACGTGTTACGGGACCCCCCAAAAAAAGTGTGCCTGCTCACGTGTGGGAGGGGAAGAGGGAGGAGCAGGCCGTTGAGTGTACAGTCAAACTGAGGACTCAGAAATAGAGACGATACAGCGTTGTGGGGAATCAGACACGTCTGCAAAGCAGTATGCCACTCTGAGCTCCAATGGATGTACAAGGGCCGCCTGGGGACAGATCTGGCCATGAATGCCTCTGGTTTTCATATTACACGGCTGGACACTAACTGAGCAGCCCTCGTATAAACGAGGACGGGAGGCAAAAGGGTGATCCCAAGAAGGCTTCCTGGAAGAAGCCAGCTCTTAAAAGAGAAGATGTGCACGGTGGAGGAGAGAAATGGAGGAAAGAAAGGGCACCAGAGACGAGGAAAGTGTCAGAGCAGAATCAAGGGGACAAGGACCCAAAGCCACAAGGTTAAAACCCAAGACAAGTCACCTGACTCTAGAAAAGAGTCTCCTTCAGAAGAGACGCCTGGCAGGGCAAAGGCTTGGAAACGGTAGAGGAGGTCAGCACCGGGCTCTAAGCAAAGGTCTGAAAGCCAGCCTTCTCCACAATCTGTGTCAAAGTAACCATGCGTGCCTTCATGAATGCCACCCTGTGTCCCCAAGACACCTGTACACCTGGTACAGTGAAGCCTGGTGGCAGGAGGATTTGCACACAGTAGGCCAGGAATAAGCATGTGCTGTCTGACTTAAGAACTTCGGCCTCGTGCTCACAACCTCTATGGCTTGTGGGTGAGCTGAATGAACTAGGACTCACTGACTATCTGGCGTAGATACAGCGCATGATAACACGCCCTGAGCCATGATGACACAGCTGACTTCTGAAATGTGTGTGTATAGTGGATCACAGGAAAATGATTTTGTATTTGCAGAATGGATAACAGTTAATGGAGTTGTAGGGTGACAAGGGGCACATGTCACCCCAGGCAGGAGGACTGTATGTAAAAGCCACATTTTCGAAGAGGGTGGAGGTGTCCTCTTACCTAGATACCAGGCTGACACCAGCAGCTTGAGTCCCCTGACCCAGTCACCTTCCTGACAGTATCTGAAGCAATTATTTTAATTGGAGACTTCATAATGACGATCAAAAGATTACTTGGGCATGACCACACAAGCCAAGGTGCTATACAGAATCTAGTAAGTCGATGACCTTAACGTAGGCCATCTACACACACACACAAATGCACACACATAAGTTCAGGACAGCTGACAATGTATTCCTGGTGTCACCAAGCCAGTGGTGGGCATAGGACTCTCTGCCTCGGGTCTGTCTGGGTGCACCTGCTCCTGCAGACTCCACTCCTCGGGGCGTGGGAAGAGCCTCGCTGTGAATTCGGAACTTGGCATTCACTGAAGCAGGGAGGAGGAGTAGAGCGCTCAGGACACGGCCCACAGCCTGAGTGCCACCCATCCAACCCCAACCCAACCCCACTGGCAGGTGTCGTTCAGAGCATTTCACGTCTCCGTGTTTGCTTTTCCTTCCCTCTACAAAACTGCTGGAGTAAAAGGGAGAAGAACGTGAGGCCAGAAAGGCTTCTTATTACCTGAGTGAGCGAAGGGCTGGGACTGACTGGAGGCACTTTGAAGATTAATGGGCCCGTGGAAACTTTGGTTGGTCTCGAGGTTTCTCCTAGGACATAAAGCAGAGCACAGGAGACGTGAGCATAAACGCAGCACGAACTCCTGGGCCATAATTAGTGACTAGAAAGGCCTCGTCATCAGATGCCATCACAGCAGGGTGCCCGGGAGCAGTTGCTTGTAGGCACGAAAGTGGGCCGATAGGTTCTTCGGAAACAATCGCTGCACGGGGAGCAAAACCAGCAGAGGGAGGCGTTCATGCCGGTCCCCGACCCCGGGGACCTCACAGGGAGCCCGTCTGCGGGTACTCGGAGGTGCTTTGAAGGCACTGAGGCAACAAAGTCTCTCGGTCCACCATCAACGGCTCACTCTGTCCTTACTGCTTCCTTGAGGATGAGACCCAAGGGGGCTGGCTAGCCACAGCCCTTTCTAGGTGACCCCAACTAAGCAGCCAACAGCTGAAAAATCTCCCCGTCCCACAAAGTCAGCGGCTTCTTGTGGGAACACGCCCCACACTTGCTGACGACAGGAGTGGGAAACCCTCCCGGGGAAATCAAAATTAAACCGCTTTAACGGGACTTTACGTGAAGCTCCATGTTCACCAGCCAGTAACTGTGGTCTGAGGGTCCCCAGCGACCTGGAAGTGACAGGCTTCGTGGAATCATCTCATGCCTCTTGCACAGGTGTGTTCTGTGGCCACAGGGGGGACTGGGGTTAGAAGAGCCCATGGGAACAAGGAGAAAAATCAGGACCAATGAATAGAAGGGTAACAGCAATGCCACGTGAATTTCAGGGTGTTTTAGTGAAGTGTGCATCCCCCATACAGGTGTGCACACGTCACACAAATGACACAAATGGCGTGTGCCTGGGGCACTGCTGTGGGCTGAGTGTGTCTCCCCCCTCAACTCACGCGTTGAAGCCCAAAGCCCAGCACCTCGGAATGTGACTGTACTTGGAGAGAGGGCTTTAAACAGGTGACTAAGGTAACACGAGGTCACTATCGTGGGCCTTCCTCCTATCTGACCAGTGTCCTTATAAGAGATGAGGACACACAGAGAGACCTGGGCACACAGAGGGACGACCATGTGAGGACACGGGGAGAAGGTGGCCGTCTGCACACCAAGGAGTGGGGCTCCGAGGCACCACACTGCCAACACCTTGGTCTTGGACTTGTGGTCCCATTTCCGCTTTGTAAGCAGCCCCGGCCTGTGAGGTTCCATCACGGCAGCCGGAGCAGACCAACACCGCTGCCCTTGGAGACTCAGAGGCCACAGAGCTCCTGCCAAGCAGACGCCGTGGGCACTACCCATACCCCGAGGGTAGGGGGGCAGCCCTGGGTGTTCTGCCGGTTCCAAGCCCTCTGGCTTCACCAGCTAACAGCCTTCATCCCCTGACCAGGCTGTGTCCCTCGGCCCCTCAGAACTTCATGGACGAGCACCTGCCTCCGGGGCTCTTCTAGGCGGCAGGAGGCCTGCGGGCAAGGCCACAGGCTGACACTCAGCCGGGCAAGCCCGTCTGATCCATGGCATGATGCCCCCGCCCTCTCCTCTTTGGAACCCCGTTCCAGTCACCCCCACCCCCGCCGAAATGAGAGCATCAGATGGGGACAGTAAGTCACTTCAGCGGTCAGGCACCAGCCCTGTGATCTGAATGATAAGCTCCGGGGTCCGGGGCACCTTTGTCACCCTTGGCCAGGCTGGTCTCAGCTCTGGGAGACTCCACAGCCCACAGGGATGAAGGCAGTTGTCTGCCCACGTGGCAAGGCGGGGAGAATCCAGGTGGCTTTTTGGACAGAGAATGAGACACCCCATTGCTGATTGTTCCTGGCCGCAATGAACACCCAGTCGTGGGGGGCAATCCAGCCCAGAGATGGGCAGAGCTGGGGTTGGGGATCAACCAGGAGAATGTGGAGTTTTCCAAACAAAAGGAGGAAAGGGCAAAAAAATTACAGAGGAAACAACCATTTTCAAACTTGAGTGTGCATGTCCCCTGTACTTTTAACTCGTCTGTTCCCGCCTTCCACAATCTATCACCTCATCAGGGGCAAGGACTCAGCTCACATAGATTTGTGTCTGTGATGTCACCTCTCATACATATACATCAACAGTGGTGTGTTGTGCATCTGTTTCAACATCTAGATTCATAGTGACTGACTTTAAGGTTTTTTTTAATCAAGCAATGTAGTAAATCAAGTGATATATTGAAATAAAATGCTAAGGATTATTTGGAGTACTTCTAGGATGTGTAAGAGATGGAAGAAATCTTTATAGAATAAAATGAGCCTACAGAAGTATTAAATATTCTAGCAAAATTAGCACAGCACCATGTGTACACTAAGAGGATGATTATCTGTTGACTGAATCAGTGAATCAATCAGTGAATCAATCAATCATAGACACTCAACAAATATTGGTTGAATGCATGCACACATGAGCGAAAGAATGAATGAGTAAAGTCAGGGGCTAGGATTTGGTAAACTCATGTCATACTGCAGCCTCATAATAAGCTTCAGTAGTTGCACAATTTACTATTGACATACTAAGTTCTGAAATGCAGTACAGTCTACATTTTCTTCTCATTTTCTTTTCCAAAGCCTCTCACAAATAAAACAAGACATTCTTGTGAGCAAATAATACCTGGCAACCCGCCTTCGCACACATGCCTTCTCTTTGTCATTCTCTCTGATCACCGGTTCTTGGCCTCCACTTGTCCCCAAATCATGTCCAGACGGCTCCAGGCTCCAGCTGCCCAGAAAATATCCACGGATCCAGCCGTCCCCAGCATGCCTTGGGTCTGGGTGGACCTGGTACCTTTTCAAAGAGCCTTTCTGTTTTATTTTGCCCACTGCGTGTTTTAGTCCAGATATGTTCTCTCTCTCTCCCACACACACATGTATATGTAAGCATGCACACACATGACAACTCACCAAGCACACGCACACACATGCACGCATGGACTTTATGGGAGGAAAACACAGCCATCGCATCACCTATGAGCGCCGACGCCTGAACCTGCCAAAGATGCCCTCCCCAACCCGAAGCTTCCCGGCTTCCCGTGCCAGGCAGCGGCCCACGCGCTCTGAAGACTCGGGCTCCTACTCCGTCCTTGCCCTTGAGTTTAGACATTTGGGAAACAGCTCTACCTGAGGCCCTGCCCTGAGCCTGGAGGCTGAATCTCAGGTGTGCGGAAATCCAAAAGGCTTCCGAGGGCATGTGCTGAGCATTACATGCAGAGACCGTGGGCTCGCGTCCTGGGTAACACCAGCACGCTTCCTCATTCCAGAAAAAATAATCCAGTGACATGCTGACAAATGCCGATATCCTGACAATCGGTAGATTAGATCGTGCTCTGTGAAGAGGACACAAACCACTGGACTTTATACATACCTGTGCTCTCTGTCATGCTACGTGCTTCTCTCTGTGTCACACACACACACACACACACACAGGTGCGCTCTGCTATGCATGTGACTCAGCCCAGCCCTTCAGTCTCAGGGTCACTCACACATCAGTGTCTCCCTCACCTTCCTGCAAGCGTTCACCCTCAGAGTTCACCCCCACAACACCTCACCGACCACCCGACTTCCCCCAGACTCTGGTTCACAGACGGCGGCTGAGCGTGTTCCCCACGTGTGCGGAGGGCAGGCCACGACAGTGGCAGGCTGGGTGGGTCCCCGTGTATGGCGTCCTATGACTAGGAGATGCCCGAGGAAGAGGCCGGGGTGGCTCTGGAGTGCCCGGCCCCAGACACGGTTGGATGGAAACGCCACTTACCCATCGACGAGAAGGGTGAGGAGGAGAGAGAGCTGGTCTGGGCAGGCCGAGACCAGCGAGGGGGGTGGGGGCGTTTGGGGTTCAGAGATGCGCAGAGGAGGAAAAACCACCACAGGTGACCAGAAGCTAGGGATTTGGGCAACCCTTCGGTCAGGCGATGCTTGCCACAGTGGACACCTGCCACTTGCCCGGTGCTGATCTAGTCACAAGGCTTTCAGCCACGAACAAAATGCACAGAAATCCCACCTGTATGGCGCTGACGCAGGGAGGGAGGGGGCTGTGAGGCGGACGAAGGACAAGCTAAAGAAAACACACGGGTACCAGATGGCAACGAAGCTGAAGCGCAAAGCAATGCGAGAGGGGAAGAACGTGCTGGGATGGCTGCAGACTCAGGTGTTGTCTCCACTCAGGCTGCCAAGCAAAGAAACCACAGACCAGACGGCTTCAGCAACAGAAGCGGGCGCTCGCGGCTTCTGGGGACGGGACGAAGCCTGAGACCAAGTGCGGGCTGGGCTGCTTGTTGTGAGGCCTCTCGGCTGGTAGACGGCCACCTTCTCCCGGTGTCCTCACCTAGTCGTCCCCCTGCCCTATGTCTGGGTCTCCATCTCTTCAAAAAAACATTTATTTTATTGTTTTTGACAGAGACAGAGAGAAGGGGGAGGGCCCAGAGCCAGCTCCATAGTTGCACGTCATCAGTTTTCCACATGGTTTTGTTCCACACAGGGGGGTGGGGGCCGTGCAGGGTGGGAACCGGGCTGGGGGCCTCCTGCATGGGAGACACGCCCAAGTCCAGCACATGGGCCTGCACAGGCCAGGCCAGGATTCGATCCTCAGTCACCAAGGCTGCAAAGCAAGCACTTAACCTGCTAAGCTATCCCGGCTCTACCCCCACTCTCTTCTTATAAGGACACCAGCCACATTGGATGAGGGCCCACCCTAAGGACCACCTTGGCCGTCAGGGGGACGCCCGCCCTTAACACCCCCAGAGGCACCGTTTCTGGGAGGAACTCTGTCACTTGCCTCTGTGCTAAAGCCCCCGCCCCCCGCTTCCTCTCTTTCCCTTATCTCTTGAGCACAGGACACTCATAAAGGAAAAGAACCCCCAGAACAAAAGATTGACACACAGCTTGGAACATGAGCCAGTCCCGGGAAGGCCTGGCCTGAGCGGAAACCGTGGCTGGGGAGATAAGGGCGTGCTGGGCTCCGGCCTCTCCCCTGCCGTTCCTGGAATGCGTCTTCTTCTGCTTTTGGACCCCTGGGTCCCTGGAAGAAAGGCTGCCCTGCTGTACTCTCTTCTAGGGCTGCCTTGACCCAGTACCACCAACGGGGAGGCTGACACAGTTCTGGAAGCCAAAATGCCGAAGTCCAGGTGCGAGCAGGTCTGTACGCCTTCTGGGGGGCCTTCCTGCCCCCTCACCTCTCCCCGTGTCTGGGGAGGCGGTCATCCTTGGAGGTCCTTGGCTTGTGGTTGCCTCACTCCCACCTGTGTTCAACATCACACAGGCTTCCCTGTGGGCCACTGTGTCTCCTCTTCTAATAAGGACGCCAGTCACTAGCTTTAGGCCCATCCAGCTCCAATAGGACCTCTTGGTGACTTAGCTAATTGCGTCTGCAAAGACCCTACTTCCAAACAAGGTCACATTCCAAGGTGCAGGTTAGCCACACCCTATCCCCAGGCCCCTGTCCCGCCACTCCTCAAAGCCAGCAGCTGGGGAAGGCCACCCAGAGGGGGCATCAAACCAGCATCAAATCAGATCAAGCCAGTGAAGCTGCGAGTCCCGTTCCCACCCTGTCAAGCCGATGTCTCACTGAGCAAAAGACGGGTGGCCGAGTTTTGGAAAGGAAGCTGAAATGTCACTTAAAATGTGGATAGATCTACACGCACGGACAATAATGTGCTGGGAGGGTTGGAGGGGTTCATTTTGTCATGGAAGCACTTTAAAGGCTACTTACATAGTCCAATTGCCAGCTTCCAAGATAAGAAGAGAGCCACGAGCCCAACCCACATGCCTCCAAAATACAAATATTATGTTGAATTTTCACACCCGGGGGCTCACGATCAGGCGTCCTGTGAGACCTCTGCCTGCACAGCAAGCCACCCCAGGCTGGCTCCTGTCCCCTTATTCGTGACGCATATCCTCTTCCTGCATCGATTGACAAGACCGGCTATCATGTCAGGCACTGACATTTGTCAGGCTCCCCTGCCCCCCAGAGCCAGGGCCTCCACCCTCAGCGCTCGGCTCCTGTCCCACAAGCAACCGGGTCACTGCAGTCCCCTGCTCGGCAATCATCCACCCGACCTTGTCCCTAGAAACACACAGCAGGTGAGCTCAGGTCAGAAAGAGCCTCCTCTTCCACGCATGTCACAGTCGTCCCCATGCAGAAAAAGCAGGTGACCACCATTACTGAGAGTGTTTTAACACTTGTGTAAGTTAACACTCAAAAATGAAACTAGCAGGGGAAGCCAGGAGGGCTCAGCGGGTTAAGCACTTGCTTTGCAGCCCCGGGGACCAAGGATCGAACCCTGGCCCCAGCCCCAGCCCCGGCCCATGTGAACTCGTATGCTGAACTGGGGTGAGCTTCCCATGCGGGAGGCCCCCAGCCCAGCTCCCGCCCTGCACGGCCCTCCCTGGCCACCTGTGTGGAACGAAACCATGTGGAAAACATGATGCACAACTGTGGAGACGGCTCTGGGCCCTCCCCCTTCTCTCTGTCTTGCTCTGTCTCTGTCTCTGTCAAACACAACAACATAAATCTTTAAAATACCTTTCACAAAAAGAAAAGTATTAGCCCATTTTCTGTGACCTTTTCAGGTGGTCATGAAGTCACCCCCTGCTCCACACCCTGGAGGGCTGGAGCTCTCAAATCCGCTGAGCCTCTCAGCCCCCACACATCCTAGGAGCCCTTATTTTGAGGGTCAGAGGTGACTGGCCATTGCATCACCCCACTAAGTCACCCCAGCATGCTTTCCAAGAAAACTGAAACTTGCAACACGATTACTAACATCCAGGCTCCCACGTGTCTTGGATACCCACGGATGAAATGTCATGAACATCACCAACATGCCATCAAAGGAGAAACGAGTGCTCTGCCCACTGCTGTTGTGGTTTCTGCTTTTCTGGAAGGTTCACTTCGCACGTCCTGGTGTTTAAGTTATCCCGTAATAAGTAAGCAAAGTGTGCTCCGTGCTCCATGGGGTTTCTGAACTCCAGGGCCAGTGAGCGCATTACGGGCACCCTGCCTCCTGGGATGGGAAGTCTCGTCTCCTTGGCACTAGGGTGGCCGATCCGAACCCTCTCCGCTCTCACTCAGCACTCAGGACTGCTCTCCGCAATATGTGACCGGCGTGTCCACGGGCAAATGACACAGACTGAGAATAGAGCTGCGTCTTGTTTCCTTCTAACATCTGAAATCTGCTGCTTCCTTCTCCAGAGCCTCTGGTCTCTCTCCTCTGTGTTCTCAAGAGCTGCTTTTTTGGACATTTACCGAAAAAAAAAAAAAAAGTCCTAAGATGAACTTTTTATTCCTGTTGTGCTCAGCAGACCTCAGATAATCAGGGTTCCTGACACCCGCTTTCCTACTCAAGGTAGCAGAGCAGCTGATCAAACGAAGGAGTTTCACACAGTTCTGGTTTGGATGGATCGTGGGGCAGTGGCAGGACCCAGCCTGTCACTTCCACTGGTCGGTTTGAAAAAAACACAGAAGAAAAAATACCTGTGAACAGCCAGCTGGGGTTGCCTGAAAGATCCTCCCAGATTGATGAGGGTTTGCCCGCTTTTCTTTCCTGTGCCTAGAGGGGAGGGAGCTGGTCACGAGAGATCTTCCCCAGTGGCAGTACTGCTCCCAGGAATGTCACCAGGAGAAATAAACACCCGGGCTGGGCCAGGGGCTCTGGGGGACAGGAACGCAGTTAAGTATAGGACAGGCAGCGTGGTTATTAACATGAGGGCGGTGGTGAGTCTAACTACTGGTTGACGGCAGCATCGATACGCAGAGATAATAACAAGCTGAGCGGGACAAGGAGGCCCTTGAACACATTCCGAACCTGTCATGTCAACTCTGTGCAGCTTCCTGATTTCTCCAAGAGTGACCCCAAGACTTTCTTGAACAGTCCTCTGGGCCTGTCCCTGCCGTCCCTCCCCGCTGACCCAGGCAGAACTCTCTGCACAGGTCATCGAGACACAGATGGGTACTTATTTAAGGAAGTTCTGTGCACCAAGCTTAAAACACGCTCTTTCCACAGAGAGGGGTGACCACTTTGTGAGTCATATAGATATCTAACCACTATGTCATACATCTGGAGCTAATATACGATTGTATGCCAACTGTAAATGTAAGAAAATTTTAATTTAAAAATATAGACATGTTGTCCTAGGAACTGAAGCCAGTAGTCTGAAGACAGGGGTTGGTAAACGTTTCCCGTAAGGGTGAGAGTGAAGATTTTCAGCACGGCGGCCCCGTCGGTCACTTTGCAGCTAGTCAGCTCAGCAAAGCAGCCCCAGAGAGAACGTGTAAGCAAATGGGCATGACTATGTTCCAATAAAACTTTATTTATGGACGCCAACGTTTACATCTCGTATAAGGTTTATGCATCGCAGAGTCGAGTTCTTTTGATTTGTTCCCCAACCATTTAATACTGTAAAAAGGTAAGATGCCAGGATAGCTCAGCGGTTGAGTGTTTGCCTCAACCTCAGTCATGAGGTCGGGGGTTCAGGTCCCAGCCTCAGCCCATCCAAATCCATATGCTGAACTCCAGCGAAACTGGTCACCGCCCGGATGGCTCAGCAGGGAAGGGTCCCGCCTCCCAGGCAGGAGGCCCCCAGTTCAGTGCCCACCCACATAGCCCCACATCCAGCTGTGGAATGAAACCATGTCACAACTAATGACGTACAACTATGGAGACTGCTCTGGGCCCTCCCCCTTCTCTCTCTCTCTCTCTCACCTTCTCTCAAACAATAAAATAAATCTTTTTTAAAAATCGATCATTTAAATAAATAAATAAATGTAAAAACCCTGTTAGCTGTGGGCCACACAAAAGTGAGGGAGAGCGGGTTTGGCCGGCGGGTTTGCTGACCCCGGGCTCTGACACTTCCATCAGTAAACAGACAGGTGTGTTCACCTCCAAATGCTCACGACACTGCACTGCGTATGGGATAAAGCACACTCAACAGACCAACACAGGCAACGGGAAAAGGGAAAGTGGCATTCTAGACTTTTCTTCCTGAGCTCTTCCAGGGCATTATCATAAAGTCCTTCGAGTTCATGCACCCACGTTGGAGACATTGGATCTAGCAAATGGGAGGAGAACACTCCTATGAGATTTGCGTTTTCTATTAGCCCACTGCTCTGAGAGAGACCAGAACTGTGGGGTGTTTCGCATCTGTCTGGGAGACTTTGGTAAAATGAAGACATGTTGGCTTACAGTCACAAAGGCTGGACGTGAGAGAGGAAAAAGAACTCAGTACTTCAAGATCTGAGGGTGGCCGTACTCAAATCAGTCAGCTTAAAGTCTGCAGACACTCTGCTTTGCTCAGAACCAGCTAAACTTGTGCTATGGGGACAATAAATCTATTATGATTTTATCTCAACTGGAGAAGGCTGCAGCGTGCCTCCTTTCACCTCTGCCTTTGTTTTCTGGAAGGCTTGAAACCATCCCAATTTCCCTCCCAGATGTTATAGTAAATGGAAGGGGTCAGCAAACCTTGGCGGGAGCCATTCCTGATGTCACAGGAGTCTAGATAGTGTGTCCTTGCTTATCTTCTGTGGCTCATGGGTCCCAGCCTCCACCCAGATCAGTCAGCAACCTGAAGCCTCAGTGACATCAGGTTTAAATCTGTCCCCCAGGCAACTCAGAACTGGAGGTGGCCTCAAGAATGGTCTAAACAGCCTTGCAGCACGACCCCACTGCCTACACACAGACACACACACACACACACACACTCCTAAGGTCAAGTCATTGCAGCCAGACCCAGGGGGAAAACAGTGTTAGGAACCGATCATGTAATATCATCACTGCACCTAAGGGACGCTGGTACTTCTGAAATGTCATCAGGTAATCAGTAAGAGATGAGACCCCAGGTGCAAGGTGTCCAGATGGCCTGGACCCTCTAGGTTAGCGCCCACTCCAGCATTCCATCTCTTTGTCTTTCATACAGCTATCCTCACACAGAGCAGGAGAACAGACCTCGATCATGTGTCCTGAGTCACAATCCCTCTGCAGATGAACGTGAAATACTTCTACAAATTGTGGCCAATGTTTGCTCAATTTACTGGTCCCGAAATGCTCTCTTCAACCCCTTTGCCTCATTGTAGGGGATGTTTGGAGCCTTATTTAATCACATCTGAGAACTTCTGAAGCAGACAAAGACAGGTGACATGGCTCATGGGCCATGAGGAAAATTTGGGAAGCTCTAAATGAACCAATCAATATTCCTTTGGCCCAGAGGTGTCTAACCTTTTGACTTCCCTGGGCAGCATTGGAAGAATAATTGTCTTGGGCCACACATACAATACATCAATGATAGCTGATGAGTTTAAAAAAAAAGAAGAGGTCGCCAAAAACATCTCATAATGTTTTAAGAATTTGTGTTGGGCCTCATTCAAAGCCGTCCTGGGCCGCAGGTCGGACACGCCTGCTTCAGATGAAAAGGCTTCAGATGAGAATCCCAGTGAATTACCTCTGTATTCTGGAAGACTGGAGTCTGGAAAGCGAAGGAAAATGACGAGCCGGCACTTGACACAGATGAGAAGCCCGGTCGTGCCCTTGTCCCGCCCTCGCCCTCGGTAGCACCCTGAGCATCAGTGATTACCCAGCCCACGTGGGGCCGGAGGTCTCCTGACTGTCCCTGTCTCTCCCGGGGGCAGAAAACCATGGGCCTTCTGAACCCCCATCATCAGCTCAAGCAAGACAAAGACGCAGATGGACTCTCAAATGAGCTCCTCTCTGTTGTCCTGTAACGAGCTAATTGCCTGTAATGAGCACATTATAATAATTGCAGGCAATTACATGAAACCTTCGACTTAACTAGCAACCTTTCCCCGTGAATGGCAAGGCCTATCCTAAATACTAATCAAAGGCCACACCAGCCACCTGAACTCAGGGCGGCGTTACCCCGCTTTAGAGATGGGGAAACTGAGGCACAGAGAGGCATGTCTCTTATTCTACTTCAGAAGATAAACATATACATTTTAGTGAGTTTAAATCAAATTTGTCCATTGTCTATAAATTGCTTGGCTTTTCCATGGAATTGTAAGAAGCTGTTAAAATTTGTTTTCAAAGACACAGGTAAAAAAAATGATGATCATGATGGAAATTTAAATAAAAAAAAGAGGATTACTCCGTATCTGTAGAAGGGTCTCGATCGTGTGTGAAGCTGTGAGGGTCTAACTGTGTGTCTGTCTTCATCAAGACTAGACCATCTAGTTGACGGGAATTGCCAGTTTGGGGTGGGAGTCAAGACGACTTTTAGCTTCTCCCTTTGATTTTTCTTTCACTTCTAGATTTCCTAGATAAACATCTCATCTTTTCTAATAAGAAAATAAGGTAACTGTGACTTCAAAGATATTTTTAATTTTTAAAAAATTAGAGGTAGTTTTAGACTTCATTACCTGTTTTAAATCAGGCTTCTTAACGCTTTCGATGCAGTGAGGACACTTATTTTCAAGGCTTTGCTTCACACAAACATAACATCTCATTTCCTTCATTCTTGCCTCCAGTGAATTAATGAACAGCCGGGATCCAGAGGGGAACGCTCGCTGAAGTGGCCACCTGCCTGGAATTCACCCAGACAGGCTGCAAATGTCCACCGGGGCCAGGAGAGGAGGCCTGGGGCCAAACCCCGGAGCTCGGAGCAGCCCCCAGTCAGGGGGCAGGAGCCCCCAGGTCCTGCTCAGATCTGTGGGGTGACCTTGGCCAGACACTGCTTTCCTGGAAGCGGATGCACGCCTGCACCTCCCTCTAAGCCCACCCAGCCATGTGGCCGGCCTGTCCGGTGGTCAGGGACAGAAGAGAGGACAGGGGACATCAAAGACAGAGCGACCGCCCACCCGGGAAATCCTCCCCGGCCAGCCCGGAGGTATTGCTTCCTGCTATGAGGGCAGCTGCTCTCTCTTCTTGCCCTTCAAGTAAAGGCAAAGAGGTTCACACTCTCCTATAAATACCACCTCCTGCCTTTAGCATCCTCGCCCTAAACAAAACAGCAGCCAGGCGTCAGGGGCCAAGCCTGATGCCCACCAGGAAGGGCAGCATGGAAGGTCTCTTGCCCACCGACCAAATCCACCCCCATACCCCAAAAGGGAAGAGCTGTAGCCCCTTTAAAGGACTGCGCATCGGCCCCCGGATGCTCAGGCCCCTCTGCCCCTGCCAGGGGCGCTGGGCACCCGGCCTTGCCTCAGCACAGGCTGACCCTCCCGCCGTGATCGCGGGAGCCCTGGCAGCACTGGGGTCAAAGGGGACATGTGCTTGGTGACCAAAGCATCAGATGCGTGGCCGGCTTGTGACTTTTCAGAGCTGTCCCCACGAGTTCGATGTGCCCCAGTGACAAAGGAGTCTCAATGCAGGGCCTGCTCCATGTCCCTGTCTCTGCAGAGCTGTGGCTGTTTCGCAAGGAATCTTACACCTAAGTCTTGTCTTCGTGAAGACAGAAGGGAGGTCCTCCCCAGTGCTGACCGGAAGCTTGGGACTGGAAGAAGCCTGGGTGGACAGAAAGGAGCTGGTGGAAGGGGCCCAGAGGGCAGGGGACCAGGTGGGGGCACCCAGCTGGACCGACCTTCAGAGCACAGACTGGCTGCCTTGCAACCAATGCCTGTTTTATCCCACTAAACAGGCCTGTTGAGTGCAAAAGGGGGGGTTTGGGGGCTGGGCGTTCTCCGAGGGAGCCCTGAACACAAACCACCGTGAGGAAGTGAGGGAGGAAGGGGACAGGGCCCAGAGCCACCTTGCAGATGGCACTTCATGGGGGAGAGAAGCTACCGGGGGAGATCAAGGAGGGCTCAGGGCCCAACGCGCTTCTGGGGCCAAGCCCCCAGACACCCTCTTCCCTTCCGCCTCCTCGTCCACACGCATTTACCTTCCCTCGTGTGAAGCTCCAAACACGAGCACAGACTCTGAGCCCAGAGGGTCACAGCCCGGTTGGCGAGGACCCTGACACTTTGAGGGAACGTGGAGACTGAAGGATGGTACTCACGCCTCTTTTTCCCACGCTGGTGGCTGAGCCCTGTCCCCAGAGAGCCCCCCGGGGAGTCCCCACCCCTCACCTGCTCCAACTCCTGCACCTCGTTCCTCCTCTCGGTGGAGTAGTTCTCCCCCGGTCAGTCACCTTTTTTTCCCCAACACAGCCCCTGCCAGAAATGCCTTCCCCAGGGTCACCCCAAACCCCATCACCCCCTTCCCCC
>PVKE010025795.1:6536-22867 GCA_004027555.1 Craseonycteris thonglongyai | reverse complement strand
GAGTAAAGGGTGAGTGAGAGAGATTGGACAATAAGTTAAGTGGCACTTTAAATTCACTGATATATCTTTCACAACCTCTTGTTACCAATTTGGTGATGTTATTCCCCTGTGTCTTTGATTTTATGGCAGGGAGAGTGAATACAAGTTGAAACAATGTGCATATAATTCATACAAGAGGAAGAATATGTAAGCAATAGTAGACAATAGATTCCAGATCCATATCAACTAGTCACAACCTTTTCTCATTTCTGGGTTGACTCTCACTGAGGATAGCTCTTCTCAGGGCAGAACAGAACTTGATCTTCAACTCCTTCTCATGTCAAAGAATAATCTTCTCCGCTCTCTCTTACTGTCCATGTGACAGTGACTGAAAAGCCACAGAAGCTCACTTCTGGCTAATGCAGCATATCAAACAGAGCCATTTGAAATCTAGGCTCATGTACTGTTTCCTTCTTTAGTCATCTTGTCATAGGTATGAGTAGAGGAAGGGTATCAATGTCATAGGAGCAAACCTGCTAATATTTTAGTATGGGCAAGGAGCACACATAACTTATATATAAAAATTGGAATCTTCTCAAGTCTCATTTCTACCAATTTAACTTTAAAATTGAGAGCTGTCTAACATCTATTCCCTCTGATCAGCCATTACACGATGCCTCATTGGAATCCAACAACAAGCCAGGACAGGGACTTTTTCTTAAAGAAAAAAAAAAATTCTAAAGTGGATATGACTTTCTCCAATATTTTATCAGGAGTCAGTGAACATGTTCTGTAAAAAGGCCAATAATAAATATATTGGACTATGCGTGCCATACAGTCTGTCCATTGAAACGACTTAACTATACTTACAGTGTGAAAGCAGCCATAGATAATATTTTAACTACTAAATGAAGCCATGTTAAAATTAAACTTGGCTTATAAAGGGTATTAGGGGCTGAATTTGGTCCTAAGTACTAGTGAACCATTCTCTATGTGCTATCAGTTGAATTTCTGTCCCATTGTTCTCCATCCCATTTAAAATGGTATGTCTCGTCATCCTACCTAAATGGCAATATATACCTAGTTAAACACAACCAGATAAATGATACACACTGCCATCAGGGAAAACTACCATGAGAAAAAAAGCTAATAAATCCAAAAATGAAAAAAAAAAAGCAAATAATAAAATAAATAAAAAAATAGAAGTAGAAATCAATGAAACAAATCAGATTTAAAACAGACAAAAATCAATGAGCCTAAATTTGATTATTTGAAGAGAAAATTGAGTTTGCTAAATCTATAGCAAGATTGATGAGGATTAGAAAGAGAGAAAACACACATGCCAATATCAGGAACAAAACTAATATCACTACATATCTTATACATTAAAAAGACAATAAGAGAATATGAAGAAAAAATACATCAATATATTGACAAATAGAATGAACAACTTACTTGTAAAGGACAAGTGAATAAAGACTAAAAAACAAATGCAGTCTTAGATCTGTTAAAATTTTGAATACATAAATTTAAAACTTTCCAAAGTAAAATGTCAAGCCCTAATGGCTTCAGTAGCAAATAATTTAAAATCTACAAGGGAAAAATAATATCAGTACGTTACCAACATATCTAATGAAGAGAAAAGAACTATCAAATATGTTTTATGAAGTTATAAACAGTCTAGTACCAACATGTAACAAAGACATTGTAAAAATAAAAGCTATAGGCAAATTCCATGCAAAACTATGTCAGTATTTTAAAATATTAGCAAAGAGAAGTCATTTTTTAAATGGATACTCATTGCCATGTGGGAATTATCTCAGTTATACTACCATAGTTTAACATGAAACAGAATAAAATAGTATGTATATCCCAAGAATATAAGAATGGTTTTAAAATATTTTTTCTTTTTTTTTTTTTAAGGTTTATTTTTATTGTTTTTGACAGAGAGAGAGGGCAAGAGAGAGATACAGAGACAGAGAGAAGGGGGAGGGCCCAGAGCAGTCTCCATAGTTGCACATCACTGGTTTTTCCACATAGTTTCATTACACAGGTGGGCACAGGTCTGCACAGGGCAGGAACTGGGCTGGGGTCTCACCCCGGAGAGAACCGAACTGGGGGAACTCCCCAATTCAGCATATGGGTCCACAGGGGACAGGGCCGGGATTCAATCCTCGGTCCCCGGGGCTGTAAAGTGAGCGCTTAACCCACTGAGCCATCCTGGCTTCTGCAAGAATGGTTTTAAAATTAAAAAAAAAATCAATCAATATATTTCAACACATTAACATAAAGTAAAAACTAATATCCTGATATTATGTGCCAAAAAATGATCTGACACATTCTAAAACCCTATATTAAAATTTTTTTTCAACAGAGTAGGAATAGAAGGAACTCAATGTGACAAATAAATCTATAAAAATCCTACAACTTACATGTATTTAATGATGTTTGGATATCTGAAATCTGGAATAAGACAAAGATGTTTACTACCACCATGGTTCTTTGGTCTTATATGAAATTCACAGTGAGGGTATTCAAGAAAAAAATGTTCATATATTAGCAAGGAAAAAGTACAGCTGTCTTTGGTTCTGAATGATGTGACTGTGTACAATAAACATCCTAAACAATCTAGAATAAATAAATAGAATTAATAACTGAAATAATTAAAAATGTTTGATGGGTTCCATGGTCAATATACAAATTCATTTTTATTTTTTATAATATCAAGAAATAAATTGGAGAATTAATAAAACAAAGCACATACAGTAAACCATATTTAGCAAAAAGTCACTCTGTGTGCATAAAAAACAAAATACAAATTTCCCTATTGTTTAAAGAACACCTAGAAAATAATAGTAAATTGTTAGTAATGCAATTTAAAAAATCAGTAATAGCCCAAAACTGACAAATCACAAAAGGTAATATGGTAAATAACCACCAAACACATTACAAGATGTCATAATAAAAGTTTATGCAAACTTTGATGGATGATATTATATATATATATATATGAAAGAGAGAGGCTGTCTGGACAAAATTCAGCCATTGTCAATATAATGAAAATGGTTACCTGTAATATAAAAAATAGATGCATTTTTGGCTGGATTTTTTTTCCAGACAGCATAGATAGATGATAGATAGATACATGACATATGACAGATAGATAGATAGATAGATAGATAGATAGATAGATAGATAGATAGATGATAGATAGATATAGATAGATGTGATCCTGATAAAACTAAATGTTGGCAAAAATGTGAAACAACTTGAACTCTCTAACATTCCTGGTAGAATCATAAAATAAAACTACCACTTTGGATTTTGACAATGTCTTCCAATATTAATATTTGGATAAACCTATATAAATGGTGATTGTAACACAATATTATTAATTATATATATACATAAAATCAAAGTAGGAAGAAAATTGGTGGTAAAGTGTCCAAGGTTCTTGGCATTATCCAGAAGAGCTAAAGTGCAGTTTTAATGTATTGTGATAAATCAGGAATGCATATGGTATTTCATGATGTATTTATGCCATATCTAAATATCTAAATAAAAAACAAGAATGAAATAAAATAATAATTATTAATACAAGAAAGCAAAAAATGGGAAAACACTAAAAAGTAAAAAGAAGATTAAGGCACAGATTAATAATCCCATTAAAGTAAGAGGACAAAATAATTCAAATAATGACAAAGATTCTCTGACTAGATAATAAAACAAAAGTTGATTATATACTGACCTTTAATAAAGAAACCTTATACAGAGTACCTGAATGTGAAATCATTAAAATATGCAAAGTTATAAAGCTAATTGTAGGTAAATTACTATCAGACAGTGTAGTTTTTAAGCCAGAAAGCCTTGCAGGGATATTTAAGAACAATAAAAGAATCAATCTATAGGAATTATATCAAAATCTTAAATGTATATTTATAAAAAAGTTTCATAATAGATAATGAATTTAGTTGACGGAAATAAGAGAAAAACTAGATAAACTTAAAAGCACAGTGAGAGAATTTAATATATCTCTCATTAGCTAATAGGAGAAATAGACAAAAATATGTATATCTAAACAACTAAATTAACAAACTTGGCTAAATTTACCTCAGTGGAATACTAAACTTAACAACTACAGAGTATATTGTCATTTCAAATACCCATGAAATATTTAAGGAATTGATCATGAAGCAATTTGTAACAGATTAGAATATAGATCTAAATTTGAAACAACAAAAAATTTTAAAGGTAATAGAAGAGGCTATTTATATTCTGTGAACAATGTGTCCTTAGTCAGGAAACACCTATAAAAATTATCAGAAAGAAAAAATTTACTATTAAAATTAAGAACTTATGTCTCAGTGCTGATAGACAAGTCAAAGCACCTTATAAAATAATGTACACCTTGCAATTATATTTATCATTTTGATGATAGTTTTGGTTATTAAATCACTAAGTTATACCTGCACTGTGTAAATCCTTCTTTCCTCCCTCTGTCAGAAAAATAGAACTAAGAAAGAAGTGTTTGCAACAAATCATGTTATCATTGCCTCATATAGGCATAATAAAATACATTTCCTTTAGTTTTTTAAATGATCTATTGCATATATTAGAAAGAGAGTAGACATTTTGACCAACGCCATAAAACTATAAAATGTAGCTATAGTATTTGTCCAAAAAGGGAGACTGTCCTGCTGATCAATAAGGAACAATGATGAATAAATCCTTTCTTTCTTTCTGTATGTCAGTATATGAGCTTATGTGGTACAAGCAGTCAGACCACCCACTAAGAGCAGCTTTATTAATAGTTCCTGCTTACATAAGGGTACTTCATTTATCAACTTCATTGACTGCGACAAAGTGCTTATGCCACTGGCAAAGGCTGGCTCAGCCAAGGGGCAAAAAAAAAAAAAGCAACTGCAGGAAAGTCACTTAAAGAATGGGGCCTGCTTGAGTCAGCCAACTCAGAGGTACCTGAATTAGGGAATTGTTCAGCTGAGAAAAGAAATGGTGGAATCAAAAGTCCTAAAGTATTTTTTTTCCTCATAAACTGGTATTCCTAATGATGGCAGTGATGATAATTATATTAGTAGATAAAAGAAGATCTGGTGCTATCTTGGCTTGCTGTATCATAATTAAATAGAATTCTTTGAATATCCTCAAAAATTTAAAAAACATTTATTTTATTGTTTTTGAGAGAAGGTGGGAGAGAGAGAGAGAGAGAGAGAGAGAGAGAGAGAGAGAGAGAGAACGGGAAGGGCCCAGAGCAGTCTCCATAGTTGTAAATCATTAGTTTGACATGATTTCATTCCACACAGGTAGATGTGGGGACATGTGGGATGGGGACCAAATTGGGGGCCTCCTGCATGGGAAGTGAGAACCTTAGCTGTCAAGCGTTTCCAACAGTTACCAGTTGTGCCCCAGTTCAGCATATGGGTTTGCACTGGCTGAGGCCTGGACTCAAATGCCAGACCTCAGGAGTGGGAGGTGAGCAGGTAACCACTGAGCTATCCCTGCATCCCCGAATAGCCTCAAAATTTTGATGCTAATATTTATTTATATAATCAAGTTACAGTGAAAAATTTGTGCCATGAGGTTTAAGAAGAGTTACCTGAAAAATTTGATGTTAGCTCATAGATTATTTTTTCAAAAAGTAGAAACGACACAGAAAGTATTCTCTAATCCAGTGTAATAAAACATCTAACAAAATCAGATAGCAATTGAACTAATAAACAAAATAACTTTCATCTAGAAATTATAAAATCTGTTAACTCGGGTAAATTTTCATATTTCCTGGAAAAGAACAATTAGGGCATTATATATCAAAACCCATGAGATACATACATTTGTTAAAGCAGCATGCAAAGAGACCTTACTAGAGACTCTAGTAAATGAATTAAGCAACCAACTGAAAAGTTTGAAGAAGAGAAAATAAACAGGAACAAAATACAATGAATAACCTCTCAATAAAGTTTCAGGGTACTTGTACTTTAACATCTAGTCTTGTTTTACATTTTAATATTTGCAATATCTTGCTTTGTACTGCTTTCAAACACATATGAGGATATAAACATAGAATAAAATTGTGTCTCTTTAAAGTGAGTTTTTATCATTATGCATGAGACCTTCAAATACAGACAGATTTAGAAAGTGCTGTTTGTCTTTACTGCTCCTAACTTTATTTGTATAATTATTCTCTAACATACATATGTACAAATTGTATTGATTAAAAAGTAAAACTCTTAGGAATATTAAAATGGTTCAGTTGCTATGCTTCAATCAACCCCAAGTTACATCTGATCCCCAAAGCATAACTTAGTGACTAGTATGGATTTAAAATTTCAAATATTATCCTATAGTCTACCAATTGTTGATGCTCCTGCCTTCTTATACTACCGAAAAGGAGCATTATTTTGAGTTATTCCCTCAAAAATCCAGAAAGAGCTCAGGAGACACTTCTCTCTGCCAGTGAAGGGGAGGCCTCATTACCAGGGCCACTGACTAATTCACGATGCTTTTGTACAACCCCATTGCCATCACTAACCTTCATCACACCCACGTTGACAGCCATCTATGTCATTGACAATTATCTGTGGTGGTGGCATCGCCACTTTGACAAGATCGTCCTCTTTTCTTTACCTTTATGTCATTGACAGTAACAGGGCTGCTGCTCTCTCCGATTGGACAGAGACTTGTACTTTAGCTAAAAGGAAAATGACAAAAATGACCTCCAGGTCCCCCATATCCTATCCCATCTCTAAGTAATCTCTGATCTAATATGTCTGTTTCCATAGATTTCCCTGATGTATATATTCCCTCTAGTACTTTATGAAGGTTCTCACTTCTCTAGATTCTCACCCAAACCTATCTGACTTTTTGATTCTAGTCATTTGTTTCTCTGGAGAACCTTAGGACATTCACCACCTTTCTACATGCCACCTATTCCTAGAAATCCTTTTCCAGGAACTTAAAGTGGATATCTCAATTACTTTTGAATTTACACTGAAGTCTGTAGCTATAAATTCTCTCATAGCATACTGATGTTTTAATTTATTTTTTATATATGTTTTTTAGAATATTCATAACAGAGAACAGGTACAGTATCTTTTTATACTCAATCTGAAACACCTAGCATGATTTGCTGCTACATAGCAAATGTTCTATACATATACTTTGAGTAAATAAGAAAATGAGGGAGAGAGATTACATAAAAAGTCCCAATTAGCACTTTAATTCTAAGCATCTCCCCTCTCAGTCTCCCCCTTTTCTCTCTAATAACAATTATATTTCAATATCTGTGGAAATTTAATAATCTGCTTAGAAACTCTAAAGTATTTTGAATAAAATTATTCACCACAGAAATTAATAATTATATTAATAATAGCAAATTTATTTTTGCCATTAAAATGTTGATATTAATATATGGTGATGTTAATAGAGATGGATTTTTTCACTATTGAGAATATATGATAGAGTGTGGGATATTATAATGTCTTAATATTAAAGAGAACTTTCACATCAGTGGCAAATAAGACAAGAAATTAAATTTAATCCCTAGTGATCTGAATTTAAACTTCAGTTGTTGCCATGATATGCTTGTTCTATTCATTACTTTTCTCATTTTCTATATATTTCATTATGTTCTTTTATGCATCTCCCAGCCATACTTTAAAAAATAATTTTCTATCTTTTTGAACACATTTAATGGAATTTAATTGTATTGGCTTCAATTCCCGTTGGATTGATAAATCAAAAAAAAACAACACCTACTTTTCTTTTTTTTACTCTCTTGTGAGTCCCAAGTCTGGTCTTTCACTGTTGCTTCTGCATATAATTAGATGTGTCTAAGTTCCTGTGCTTTAAAGCAACAGTGAACAACTCCTTGCATTAAAATACAATGTTTTATATTTTGATAGATACAATGTGAATAGTTTTCTAGAGTCTATGCCAAAGCTTCCTGCAATTTGTAGGTGCTTACTATATTATTTACCTTCAGTTTACGTCTAATATGTAAACCTCCACTTGGAATGGTCTAGAAGACTAAGAAAAGCCATACAACATAGCATTAGTTAGACACCTTTTAGAAGAGGTAACTTATAACAAACCCTAACCAAATATGAGGACTCCCAGAATTTGCTATATAAAGGCCATGTAATGGACTAGGTTCCAGATTAGTCATTTACATAGCAGACTGATTCTCAGAAGAAATTCAAAGAAAGTGACTCAAAATAAATAGTAACAAAAATAAATAATCCATTACTCTCATGAACAGAATGTGTATAGTAAATATTGAGAAGATATAATGGTCTAGCTAACATCTTAAGCACTTATTAGGCATCAATACTGATATCTAATACTACTTCATATTCATGAACACCTATGTTAGACATTTTGCCAAGTGCCTTAAATAGTTTCAGTGTTTTTCAATCTCCAAAACAACCTCTATGTTAAGCACTATTGTTATTGCCATTTTGCATACCATATAATAAATTTAACAGAGATTAAATAATTAACCCACATTAGCAAGATGGCTAAATAGAAAGCCTTGGACTTACCGGTACCTCTTTCCATAGACACACTAAGTTGACAACAATACACAGAAAATTCTCTTTATGAGAACTATTAAAATTAATTATGGGGAAGCCGGGATGGCTCAGTGGGTTAAGCGCTCACTTTGCAGCGCTGGGGACCAGGGATCGAATCCCGGCCCCGGCCCGTGCGGAACCATATGCTGAACTGGGAGCTCCCCCAGTTCAGTTCTCTCTCTCTCTCTGTATCTCTCCCTCTCTCTGTCAAAAATAAAAATAAATAAATAAAAATATATTAAAAAAAATTAATTAGTATAAATAAATAAATAAAGTAAAAAATAAAATAGAAAGAAACCAATTGGAGGCTTCCACATCCTGAGCTAGTGTGAAACCAGCCACATTGAAACTGGTAGGAAACCTGAAGACACTTGCTTGCCTAAATCTTCACCCGTGGCACATTGTCATGTGATCAGCTCCCAGCTTCTTGCTGAGTAGCTAAGTTGGACTTCTCATCTAAGATCTCAATTTTTCCAGGTGTTACCTGAGAATCCACTTTCTATCTTGCCTGTTTTAGAGAGCTGACGGAGACCTTTAGCAACTAGTACCTTGGGGGCTACAGGGAACAAATCAGTCGGAACTACTGTGTTTTCCCGAAAGTAAGGCATCCCCCTGAAAATAAAACCTAGTGCAT
This sequence comes from Craseonycteris thonglongyai, assembly GCA_004027555.1. Taxonomy (NCBI): domain Eukaryota; kingdom Metazoa; phylum Chordata; class Mammalia; order Chiroptera; family Craseonycteridae; genus Craseonycteris; species Craseonycteris thonglongyai. The sequence goes on along the minus strand of PVKE010025795.1, from coordinate 13,666 downwards.
CTTTGGGAGCAAAGATTAATATAAGACACTGTCTTATTTTCAGGGAAACAGGGTAAGACACTGTCTTATTTTCAGGGAAACAGGGTAGAAGACACTGTCTTATTTTCGGGGAAACAGGGTAGTATGCATGTTTGCATTCACCACAGCTCCTCCCATTACAGCAAATGGACAATACATCCCAGCTTCCAGTTTGTCTCTCAAGATGGGAAAGTTAAGAACTAAGGCAGCAGTTTGGATCAGCAGGAAGGTTCCAGAGGCCCATAGAAACTCTCACCAGGTTGATTGGTAATGGTCATATCATGTATGGGGTCTTAAGTATGGAAAACACAGTACACACACACACACACACACACACACACACACACACACATGGTGAGTACTAATTAGTGAATTCAGTAAAGTTTCAGGACACAAAATCAATATATAAGAATTATTTGTTTTTCTATATACTAACAAGAATGTATCTAAGAGGAAATGAGAATAAACAATCCCATTTACAATAGCGTCAAAGATATTTGCAAACAACACCTCTGATGAGTGGCTCATATTCAAAATATAAAAATAACTCATAGAACTCAACAATGAAAAAGTGAACACCTAAAATAAACACAATATTGTACGCAAACGGTAATTGAAAAATACAATATTGTATATAAAAAGTTTTTTTCAATTACCATTTACATACAATATTGTATTTGTTCCAGGTGTACAATACAACATAGTTATTAGACATTTATATATCTCACAAAATGAAAACCCCAATAAGTCTATTACCTATCTGACACTGTACATATTTATCATATTATTTACTATATTGCTATTCCATACTTACATCCCTGTGACTATTTTTCGTTTAATTGCAGTTAAAATTTAACATTATTTTATATTAGTTTCAGGTATGCAGTGTAGTGGTTAGACATCATATAATTCATGAAGTGATCCCCCGATAAATCTAGTATCCACCTGATTTTATACATAATTTTTACAATATTATTGACTATATTTCCCATATTTTACTGTACTTCCCCATGACTGTTTTGTATCTACCAATTTGCAATTTTTAATCTCCTCACATTTTTCACCCAGCTGCCCAACCACCTATCCTCTGACAATCATCAGTTTGCTTTCTGTATCTATGAATCTGTTTCTGTTTTATTTATTTTGTTCTTTACATTCTATATATAAATGAATCATATGATATTTCTCTTTCTCAATCTGACTTGTTTCGCTTGGCATAATATCATCTAGGTTCATCCATGTTGTCATAAATGGTAAGATTTCATTTTTTATGACTGAATATTATTCCATTGCATATATTAAAACTACTTTTTTATCCACTTGTCTAATAGAAATATAAATATGGGAATTGATTCAGGATATATACTTATATTTTTTCAAAATTTGATAAAAGATATTTATATATATGTTCTGTTGTTAGCCAGCTACAGATATGAAATACTTATAAAATGTTGGCTAATCCATTTTTTTGAAAAAACATTATTCCACTCTGTCAGAATACAATTGGCATACGCTCATGCTTTTATAAAATAAGATTTCTTATTTTGATTTTTCAAGTATGCCTAGGATGCATTCCTGGATCTTGATATCCATTTGTACTGATACTCACTATATTTTTTGTTGTTATTCCCTAATAATATAATTACATCCCTTGAAATATACTATTCACTCTGAAGAACAACATTTTTAACAAAAAAACATTGAAGTCCAACTTATCTCATGAGCTGATAATCTGATAATTCCTGGTTTCCTACTTCTCTGTTCTACCTTGTGCTTATGTGAATCTGGCATGACATAATCAAAGATATTAGGCATTATAGAGAATTGAAGTCCTTTGGTGCCAATATGAAGGTGAGGACATTGTAGATAGCCATGGTGTAAATAATCACACGAGTTTTAAAGACAACTCTGGAATAAAGTATATATCTGTTATTCAGAAAGACAACAAAGATATCAGAATAGAATGAGCCTCAAGTTGAAGTCATTACTTTATTAATTAAGATTCTTAATCATGAAAAATAGTTCTTAATAATACTTAGGAATGCAATTCAGAGAATCCCACTTTGGTTACTGAAGATTGATTTAAGGTCAGTGCGCACTGATGCCATTTTTACAGGAAAACTAGAATAATAGACATTTGATCTAGTAAGAATAGTATACAACAAATACTTTTGAATTTATCATTGTTTCTAAGCAAATTTCAAAACCATTTATGACTTGCATTCTCTCAGTCATGCCTGGGATCCTTGCTACTCTATGATAACACCAGTGTATTGATTAAATAAAGTAATAGATAAAATTGTCCTATGACAATTCTACTACTCAAAATAGGTGGAGATAGTTTAACACTTTCTTATTTTTTTGACATCTGTGAGAAAATTTAACGTGGCTTCTGATATTTTTGCAATTAATGAAATGACACTGAGTTTTTTTTTTAATTCAAATTTATGACTCTACAGACATATTCCTGATTTTACTCAGCTGATTTTGTTTGCTTATCAGAAATACTGGGACATATTCTAAAAGAATCTGTGTCCTTAAATTGCTGTTCACTTGTATCCTTAGAAAAAACTTATTTCTTACACTTCTGACTTTGTTATTAAATCTTCATTAATTATCACATTTGGAAAATGAACAGCTGTGATAATTAATAGATTCTAATGGCTACTTTCAGATGTTGATTGGCTCGGACCAAAAATGAAATGTGTAGGTAAATATAATTACTGTTGTTATTTTACAATTTACAACATAAATATAAAATATGTACCTTATATGTTTCTCAGGTATAATCTTAGTTACATTGTTTCCCAGAGATAAAAGTATGGTGTACAAAACTTTAGATCATTAAATTATCTCCATCACTTATTCTGACATTGGTTCATGGATTTAATTTATTGCTTCTGAAGTTATAGTTTTTTTTTTCAGCCTTTTATTTTATTTCTTACCACACTGATCTAAAGTGAAAACAAGCTGCTTCTCTGGCTTTCCTTGTATAAACAATAAAAATACTCAAATCAAGTCTACCTGAAGTTTATTAGATAACTATTTGGAGATTATGGGGAAGGGATTGCACAGTACAACCACACCACTTCCCAATTACGTACTGGGCCTTTCTCCTATATTTCCCTCCAAGCTCTATTCCACACTCTGTTCTTATTAAATTGTCCCAAGAAGTTCCAAATATTCTATTTCATAATCTATTTCATGCATAACGATATTTATTAAAGGTAACATTACACTGAGTTATACTTCTCTGAGGAAATGTATACCTCTGATATTTTAAGTATACAGTGAGAAGAACTTTAGGCAGAGACACCCCACTAGCTGTGACTGGATTCCTGACTCACAGCGACAGTGACACCATGTATGTTTGCTGCAAATTATAGGTTTAGTCATTGGTTACTTAACAACAGAATAATACTACAAATATTTTAATCCTTTCCTTTTGAGTACAACCTGAACCCTGTCATTTGTTTATAATAAAAAGAATATAATAAAGTGATTAAATGTCACTTTGGAGGTTAGGTTAGAGAGTAAGGTTTTTGTCTTCAATGCCTTCTCTCATGGTCCCTCTCTTAGACTCCTTTCTCTAGGAAGAAAAAGTGGCCAGGTTATGAATAGCCTATGGAGAGGATCACATAGCAGGAAACTATGAGAGGTCTCCTGCTAACATCCATCTGAGGCCTAATGCCTGTGAGCAGCCAGGTGAGTAACCTTGGAATTGCATACTCCCTCAGAAGAGAAATGACTGTAGCCCCACTGATCACTTAATTAGAACCTTGTGAGGAACGGTGACCAGCAGGCATCCAACATCCAAATTCTGAACCCACAGAAACTGTGAAATAAATGCTTTTTCTTTCAAATTGATAAGATTGGGGATCATTTGTTACATTTGAAAAGCTAACCCTGGATAGCAAATCTCAATTGGATTAATTGACAGAAAATTTCAAAGACGTGTTGGTTACTATTGATCAGAAGAGAAAGTAACTCCCCTGGAGGAGGGAAATGTATCGAGTTTAATTTGTAGAAATAGAACGTGTTATGTCAGCAAATTTAGGAAAAGCACTGAGAGGAAGTAGACCATCTAAGAGGGAAGAAACATCAGAGTGTTCATGATTTTACCCTCATAAACTAAAAGTGAGTAAAAGACAAAATTATAGTTCTACAGAAAAGAACTTAGTGTCCAGCAAAGGTAAAAATTTACAGATACCAATGCCAACTTCCCCAATTGAGGGTCTCTCAATTTTATTGACACGATGACAAGAACTCCTTACTTGTTGAAACTTAAGTCAGGGTTTTCTGAGCCCTCTTCTCAGTGAGGACTCACTTTTACTTAGCCCACCATTCTTGGACTGTCAAGCCCACTTTTAGCAAGAATCTTGCCAAATCAGAAAAGTTAAGTGTTCTGGGGAATTCTTTCTGCTTCATGCACTTTTCCAGTGTATGGAAAGAGCCCGTAGACTGGAAGAGAGTCAAGCTCATTCTCCTTGCGAGGTCTCTTTTAATAATTTATCTTGATTTTCTGACAAATGCAGCAGTATGTTTTCTTATTTGCCCTCATCATTTCTTGTTGCCACCAAAAAGAGTCAAAGCTATACAAAAGAGATTAGGATGGATAGAGATAGAGTTAATCATCAATTGTTAAAATATAGAAAAAATTAATTATTTTTAATAAATAAAGCTAATGGCCCTAAAATATTGAAACATGATAAACTGTCCCTTAAATAAATAATATATCTTGACTATTTAAAGATAGGAAGGTTTGATGGAAGGAAAAAAAATTATATGTAGAGATATACCATTAAAATTAGCTTTTATCGGGGAAGCCGGGATGGCTCAGTGGGTTAAGCACTCACTTTGCAGCGCCAGGGACCAAGGATCGAATCCCGGCCCCGGCCCGTTCGGACCCATATGCTGAACTGGGGAGGTCTCCCAGTTCAGTTCTCTCTCTGTCTCTGTATCTCTCTCTCTCTCTCTCTCCCATCATAAATAAATAAATAAACAAACAAATAAATAAATAAAGTTAAAACTAAATTAAAAAAAATTAGCTTATATCTTAAAAGAAAATATCTATGCAGGGTCAAGTTGATATTTGGAGAGAAGACATAATAAAGTTAAAAATAAATTATTATAGTATAATAAAGTAAGTAAAAAAATAAAGTAAATATTCTAGCATGGGCAAACAAAACAAAATTCTAAAAAATTAAGATTTATTGTAAAAATACAAAGTATTATATAACATATTAATTAATTGTTGCTGTGTAATAAGTCACCTCAAAGCTCAGTGGGCTAACGCAAAAAAAAAAAAAAAAGAGTTTTGGGTTTGTTTTGTTTTTCATGATTTTGGTACTATGTGGTTCTTCTGATCTGTTTCTGTTAGTGGCTGACAATCTAAGATGACATCATTCATAAATCTGTGTCCTTAGCGTGTGTGGCTGGAAAGTCAGGTTAGCTAGAATAGCTGGGACCTATGTCCATATGATTTCTTCCTCTAGAAAGCTAGACTCTGCTTGTTTAAATGGTATTTTAAGGTTTCTACCAGCAAGAGAGGGCAAACTCAAATCACAAGAACTCCCCCAGTGTCTGCTTACACGGTATTTTTTAATGTTCCATTGTCAGAGGCAAGTCACATGGCTAAGCTTAAGTTCAAGGGATGGATAATTAAACTCTCTCTCCTGTTAAAAAGAGCTCTAAAGTTACATGGCAAAGAAACCTGTATATATAGGGATGAGACACATTATTGCATCCAGATTTTTCAATATTTGACCTCAAAATCATATAACAAACTTTAAAAGAAAAGAATTTATGATATTTTCATAGATGATAAAAAACAAACAAAAAAAACCACATTTGGCTTTTAATAAATTTGAAATACCACCCCTAAGAAATTTATTTTACTGTAGAAGAAAGATCCTATCATTTATTTAAGTGATAAATATTTTCTTCTTTATGCACACACCACACTTAGTAGTAAAAGATGGGAAGCTTTTTTATAAGGGCAGTAGCAGAATAAGAATTCTAAATTATTCCTGAGATCATTCTAGCCAATCAAATAAGAAGCATAAATACAGAGGAGAGTTATAAAAGAGATGGAAGCAAAACATCATCATACTATTTAACCTTAATTCCGTTTACTTGTTGTATTATCACAAATTCATCTATGCCATGAATCTCTTATTCTTGAGCTCTTTCTTTTGAGTGGTTGCAAATCATATTATACATGATAAACTCTTTCTTGAACACTGATGTTAGTATGAATTGGAATAGAGTTATTAGGCCATAAACTCATTTTCCCCTTATAACTCTCTGGATGAATTTCAATTCAAAACCTCCTTTGTTAGAAATAATATTACATTGTATATAGTTCTAGAATGCACTCATTTTTTATTTTTTAAAATTAAATAGTAACTCATTCTGTGTGATAGTTGTCTTGAAAAGCTATGGGTCTCAGAAAGCCAAATTTGTGAATGAGAAGAAACGTCTCTGGTGGCCTGGAGAATGTGATTTTTTTTTGATAGGACAATGTCAAGCTGTCAGGAAGCACATGCAGAGGTGTGACTGTTAAATGTTGCCTACCTTCTTGGAGATAATTTAGGAACTTGATAAGCCAATCAGAAGAGGAGACTGTAGTGATGCCCACCTTCCAGGAAAAATGCATCTTTGCTTGTAAGGATCTGCAATCAATTTGGGGAGAAGGCATACCAAAATTTCAGGCTAAGTCTGCATCATGTGAACTGGATACTTTGATACTCTGTTAATGCCTGTTTTTCTCTCTTGCTGTTGTTCTCTCTAATCTTTTAATAAAAAATTTTGAACGTTCTAACAACAGTATGATTAGCAGTGAAAAGAGGCATCCCTTTGAGAGGACTCATGGTTGAATACTATAGATGTCTGAGAATTTTTTGGCTACTGTTTCTTTTTTTTTTTTTTTTTATCTTTTCACATTTATAGAGAGAGAAATTATCTTTTTGTCTTCAGTGCATATTTATTTCTATTTTACTTTTGACAGATAGAGAGAGAGACAGAGACAGAGACAGTTAGAGAACCGAACTGTGGGAACTCCCCAGTTCAGCATGTGGGTCCTGCCCGGGCCGGAGCCGGGATTCGATCCC
>PVKE010025794.1:0-22771 GCA_004027555.1 Craseonycteris thonglongyai | reverse complement strand
TTTGCAGTTTGTGGTGTAAAAGTTGAGAAGACTATTTCTTATTTGTATATACATAGAAAATCTAGGTAACTAACACGTCTTACTTAGATTGGAACAGGGCCAGGGAATAGGCTAACCAGCCTACTGTCTAGCAAAATGTGCCTTGGGATGCTTAATGACCGACCACAAATGGCCAGGACTTCAGCTTTATGTCTTATCCAATAAGATCTCTTGTCTTTCAAGACATTGAAATGAGTGAGTCATAAGGAAATCAATAGTGTTGTATTCAAACAAGGCTATTTAGACCAAAACACATTCCATTTGCTCATTAGCCATGGAGCCAAAGTGGGGATGGGGGGAGTATTTGCATTCATCTAAAATTGCACACAGAGGGAACTGTAGCTTCTCACTGCCGGTGAAGGCTCCAAAGAGCACACAATTAAGTGTATTTTACTAAAACTAACTTTAAAAATGCCATGTTGTTCCCTCCCATTTACTCAGTAATTGATTAATTATAGACTACTTCACTTAGTGACATTTCCAGTTTAATTTGTCCTTTACATTTTTGAAATTTGGTTGGCTTTGGGAATTGTATTTTAACTGAATTTTGCAAATATTTGAAAAAAATGTAATTTCCTTTTAAAAATGATAATACATCAATTTTCTAAGTCATTAGTTGGGATATATGGATTTATTACTTCTTCTTTATTATTCTTTCTCACACAAAACAGAGGTCATATAACCAGAAAGGCAAGATGGTTGGTTTTTTTTCCTCGAACTGTATGAATTTGTTGATACTCCAGCTCAGTGTTATACAATGGAAATATAATGTCACATACATAATTTTAAATATCATAATAGCCACATTCAAAAATATAAAGGAAGCAGGTAAAATTAAATTTGGTGCTATGTTGCATTTAACCTATCGGTAGTAAATTTATATCCAACATGTTATCATTGTAACATGCAATTAATATAAATGTCATTGAGATAGTTTAAATTCTTTTCTTTGTAATAAATGTTTGAAACCTCATGTGTATTTTACACTTACAACACATCTAATAACACTAGTCTTATTTCAAGTGTTTAAGTGGCTATCATTGTGGACATCACCACTCTACTTGGTCTAACTATATAGCACCACAGTAATACTGAATTCATTTTGAAATAGTCTCATTGGATTTCATCATGGTCCAAATTTTTAAATCTCCTGAACATTTCTCTCTCCCACCAATACAACCACCACCAAAACAACAAAAAAAGTATTATTTATTAAACTTTAAAATGTCTGCAGATTTTATAGAACATGGTAGGTTTATGATCAGTGCTCAGAGAGCAATTAGCATTTGAATTAAGCCACATGAAGATAACAACACGAGATTACCCATTTTAACAGCTGCTAAATGGTGTTAATTGCCACTTGTAGACCACAAGCTGAGCAATTTTCTGTATATTGTACAAACAGAACAAAACAAAATAGAAGTCAAAAGAAAAGTATTGTCCTCATTATAATAAGGTACAGTACTTGGTGATATAATGTATCCTTATAACTGTTGACCTAAGAACGTTAAAACCCGTGGAGAATTTTTAGAAGAATTTATTTGCACCAAACAGAGGATATGCCTGGAAGCAAGATCTCCACAGTGAGAAAAATGATTCTCAGAATGGTAGTTTGCAGCTTCTTTTATGCATTTGAAATTAAGAAGGGAACATAAGGAAGATTACATGAAGGTGAGAGAAAGCAAGGCAGGGATTGGATTACAAGATAGTTAAGAAAATTCTGTGCTCTCTTGAGGATAAGCTTTCGAAGAGAGGAATTTCAAAGGTGTTTTTAACCTAGGTGCACAGAAACAATGGACAGGACTTGCTTAAGGCAAAGATAAACCTTTTACTAAATAAGGTATGTTCCTGGTGTATGACTACTTACCATGACAACCATTTAGGAATTTATGATCAAATCATCCTGTGAAGTTGCTTTCCATAGAACCTTTTTTTCATCTACATAATTTATGCCATTTACGAAACTGACCATGAATGGGTAATGTTTACAAGAGGAATGATATGATTGCTTTTTTCTTTTTATTTTCAAATAATAAATTTTTGAAACATACTTATAATTAGATGTATTTTAAACACTTCAGAAGCTTATAAAACTGTCAGTTGATGGAGTTCTTGATATTTTTATTAATTAAGATGACATGTGGTTTAAAGTTTACAGAAAGCTGAAAAATATAAAGCCGTTTAAACTAATTCAATTAAAAACTGTTCAAAAGAAGTGGAATTTATTAGATCATTTAACTATCTTGACTGAAATAAGTTCTATCAATATTTAGTGATACTTCATTTTTTTTCCAGAAATGATGGCTAGAGAATTATAATTAGTTTCCATTTCTAATCAATGAGACAGTAAACAATAAACTATTAATAATCATATGGAGTAACTAAACATATTGATACTCAAAATGATAAATATGATCATTATAATTTATTAGTATTAATGTGTTTTGTTAAAATGAAATATTGATTTGATGTAGAATATTTCATGGTCTAGTTTAGGACATAAATCGATATTATTTTGGCCAAAGCTACTCACATACAGAGTTTCTTTGATTTCTTGTTCTATTCAACAATTTGTTAATCAGTTTGGCTTTAGGACATGGGTTTTACAGGACTGTAATGCATCATGTACATTTTGAGCTAAATGGGAAGCTACATTTGCCACCTGATATATAATGGAACTGTATCTTTTTTCTATCAGATAATGTCTCATATCTAGACAGGTTATTCACTATTGATCAAAATAGCTTCATTATTTCCCTCCACTTGCCTAAATTGTAGGCATGTTTTTTTACCTCCTCTTTTTCTTAGAGCATTTTCTTTAAAGAAGTTACAATGATGAATTCTTCTTCTGCCCCTTTGAGATGTAAATATTTTCCCAACCTCTGGTCAGTTTTGCAATCCAGAAATGTCTTTCTCAAGGACCAGGGAACCAGTTTTTGAAATATAAGCATTAAGATAGATAAGGTTCCTGTAGACCAGTCTCTGAGATGATAAATGCCCAACATAGATAAGGGCCAATTAACAAACACGAATGGCTTAACTGTATTGACCAATCTCTCCCGTAGTGTCCTTCAGTACTTCTTTCCTAACTCATCCCAGTGCTTCAAAACTTGGCCTTTTGTCTCAAGAGAATTAAATTACTTGCGTTCAATATCTCTCCCCTATTGGAAAAGTCTTCACTACTAATGCAGTAATATTAAAATCTTCCCATTTAACTCCATCCTGTTTTATTCCATCTAGTGCAATTTTATTTGACACTGTCAAAAGCCTCACATCTGGGAATAGAGATGGAAGGTATTAGAAATTTACCCCATTTAATTACCTTTTACACTTCTGGCATTCTAAAATCATCTGTACTTAATCTAGTTCTACACAGCTTGCAAGGATGAATTTGTATGAAATTACGCAAATAATGTATGGAAATATCAACTGGTTGTCTTGGTTACAGCAGAAAAGTGGAGATGCTAAGTGTGAAGGGACAAGAGTAGAGCTTAACGCCTTTTATGCCCTTCTTTGTATTATTTTGTCTCTTAAAATTTGTATTTGTTCATTTTGTAGTTAATATACTGCATATAAGGGAAAAAAAAACCAAAACCTCTCCAAAATAAGAAAAAAATTCAAATTTGTAAGCAAATAGTTCTGTGACTGGCGATTTCTTAGAATAAGTGATGGTTATTTATAAATGATAGGTTGTAAAATGTAGTATTTAGAACAGATTTTGAAGCTATGTATCATTGGGAGAAACATAATTAAAAATAAAATGTCCTCCCAATCCAAACATCTCCACAAAAATGGAAGAGAAAGAAAACAATTTTATTATCGGATGCACATTAAATCAGAATGTGATGTGCATCACAGGCAATCTACTAAAAGACTGCAAAAACAAAAAGAAACCTCACACTTCTGTATTGCTAAGCAGATGCGACCTATTACACCTGTTCTTAAAATAATAACCAGCCCTTCAGTAAGAGGACTTGACACCCTTTGTCACACATAGTTTGTTCTGCATTAACTTTGTAATTGAATCACCATCTGTTCTAGTCAGTTGGTTTTATACAAAGGAGAAATAAACTTCTGGTGTCTTCATGATACCAGACCTGATTAAGAATCCTGCTTAAGTTAAGGCTCCTCCCTTTCTACAGAAACTGGGACATAGCTGCACTGTGTTCCTTGGATGTTTACATTCCAAGTAGGTATATCCCAGGTCTTTGAGAAACATGTTCCTGTGTCAAAAGGCTGGCAATAGGAGTTATCTGTTATGAAGATGTACATGCATTTCAAAGAGACAAAGAAAGAATTCAGAATTACAAGTTTTCTGAAGTTAAGTACTATAAGACAAGAGAGAGCAGAAAATCTCTTTTCTTATTTTCTAAAGGAAAAATTGTCTTTTGTTTTTAACTTCTATTTGCCCATTACAAGTACCTCTATTTTTCTGAAATTAAAAAAAATAATAATAGAAAAATACTTTACAAGAAAGCTTGAGAGTCACCTATTTACGAATGAAAAGCATAGTCAATGGAATGATCCTGACCTAATTGACTCTTAAGTGTGTGTATGTCTATGTATGTATGTATGTGTATATATATATATATGTATGTGTGTGTATATGTATGTGTGTATGTATATATGTATGTGTGTGTGTATATATGTATGTGTGTGTGTTTATGTATATATGTATGTATGTATGTGTGTGTGTGTGTGTGTATATATATATATATATATATATATATATATATATATATATATATATATATATGGATCAGCATCATGGTTGAATGTACCTCACCCACCAAAATTTATATATTGAAGCCCTAACCCACAATGTAACAATAGTAGAAGGTGGGGCTTTGGGGAAGTAATTAGGTCATGAGTGTGGAGCCCACATGAAGGAATGTGTACTCTCATAAGAACAGGCAGAAGAGAGTTTAATTGCTCTTTTTCTCTCTGCCATGGGAGGATCCAATGAGAAGAAAGCCATCTTCAAACCAGGAACAGAGCTTTCATCAGACTCGGCATCTGCTGGCACTTGAATCTCATACATTCCAGCCTCCAGAACTGTGAGACATAAAAATGTTTTAAGTCACACAATCTATGGTATTTTTTGTTAGAGAAGCTCAAAGTAACTAAGACAATCATATTGAAGATTTCCATTGCCTACAACACAGCTCATGACACATTCCTCCACTAATCTATGTATTTTTGGTTTAAGTAATATAATTATCTTGTTTCCCTATTAATTCTATAGTATTTGTTAAGGTATTTTTCCAGAAGATAGAACATCGCTATAAGAAAGAAATTTTTTTTAAATTATAATGCAACATTGTTAATATTTTTGGAATATTTTCCAGTAGTATTCTATATTAATATATTTTAATATACCTGGAATCATTGTGTGTGTATGTGTGTGTGTGTGTGTTTGTAGACTTTGTTAGACTTTTAACTGCAGTGCTATGTATGTTTTGATACCTGCGCAACTTTAAAATCCTTCAGATCATCAATCTATGATGTTGTCTAAACTATGCTCTTAAGGGCTGTTAGTTCTTAAATCAGTAAGTCACACTTCAGGAGTCGTCAACTAGCATTTATCAGAAATACCTACACTACAGAGACTGCTACCATGAGTAATCTAACTATCTCTTTGTCCCATCTGCACTGGCTGCTTTATAAAATTTATGTTGGAACTTGGTTTCTATCAGTAAAATTATTAGCAAAATGAATTTTGGAAATGGTATTGATGATAGATGGATTATCTAGAATATTGTGGAAATACTTTCCCATCTTTGCATTTGCATGATATAAAAATTTAGAAAGAACCCTAAATTGTCATGTTGGGAAAGTTCCCTAGGTTTTATCCCTAAATGATAAATTTTCTGAGCATTTCTGATTACATGGCCCAGATAGATGGTGAGAAAAATACCATAGCTGGTTTATGGCCCCCTTTGCCTCAGGTAAAACTTTAATAGAGGTTGTTTTGAGAACTCTGAGACACGCAGGGTTTATAGAACATTGTGTGTCACTTTTAAAATAAATACTTGCTTAAAGTAAGTCAACATATGTAGCAAAAAGAGTCCAAGACTTGGTTTTACCATCACCTCTTAGTAAGATAATTCTGGAGGAACAACTACCCCTTCACTCAGTAGTACTAGTAAGTACTAAAAATGCCAAATAAACAAACAAGCAAACAAAAACTTAAAGTTGTCCAAGACTAAATTGGCTAAGGTCAGTATAGAACGTAAATATCTCTTATTGCATTTCCTTATGAACATTCTGATATTATCTGAATATTTTTATTTGTGGTATATTTTTATATTCCACAATTTAATCAGTATCAATTGATAAGCATATATGAATGAAATAATGTAGGAAAGAGCATCTTTGTTAATGAGTCTTTGAATTTATAATTATTTTATTGTGATATAATGTCAGAAGTGATACTACTTCTTCAAAACAGATGATTGTAGCTTTTTATAGAGTAGCAAGTAGTTTTCCAGAAAATGTAGGCTGGTTTATAATCCCTTATTTCTCTGTAAAAGTTACCTCAATTTTCTTCAAATTATCTATTTTTTAGAATGTAATGAGAAAAGAAAACAAAGTCAAACCTCCTGACATTTCATGATGAACTATCTTCACCAACCATCTCTTCCCCCTATTGCCTCTCTCTGTACATATTGCACACGTGCAGATAAGCAGTGTCCTATGGGAGAGGAAGGGATTATAGGGGCATGATTTCAATCACCAGTGTGATCAAGGCATAAATTCTGATACTTTTACTCAAGAAAAACCCAAACAAACTGCTAGGACATTTAGCTACCTGGAAAGGGCAATAGCTAGATGAAAATATCAGGGTATTACATTTTCAGAAGCAAAATGTTAGTCATCAAAAGAAGCTATAAACAGAACACACTAAAGAGGACTAGACTACAACAAAAAATGGGTACTTAACCCAAGCAGCATGATGTGCTGAATAATATCCATGCCTGTTTTATGAATGATATTGTAGATTACTCTCTTTGAGATAACTTTGAAATGTTATAACCAATGTAATATTAAGAATATTTATTTTTAATCATAGCAGGTGGGAATGAGAAATAAAAATGAGAAGATTTTCCAGAGAAGTTTGTTTTCGTGTGTGTGTGGGAGCACGCGCATGTGTGCTGGTTTGGGGTTGGGCTTTATACTGAGAACACCCCTCCTCCCGACCCTGTGAATTATAACCGCATTCTCTGGCTTTCTCTGGCATATTTCTGAATATAACCCTAAATGGTTAGTAGAGAACTGGGGATGGGAGCTGAGAGTAAAAGGTAGGGTTTACCTTCTTTTACGCCCTATTTTTTTTTTACATCTTACAATTTGTATTTATTGATCTTGTAATTTAAAAAACATATAAACCAGAAAAATCTTAAGCCAGAAAATACATAGTAATTAAAATAAATATATAAATATATAAAAGGAAGTACAAGTGTAAACTAATTGAATAAATGGAACTTTTAAATAATTTTTTTTCCAAGTTTATATTTTTGTGGTAAATGTTTAGTACAGTGTATTTAGAATCATTGTGGTGATCAAAGTAAAATCTTACCATAATTATCCAAGAATACAAATGATGACTTCTGGCAAGTTGTAGTTGTGCCAAGTTTACAAAAGAGTATTAGTTAATAGAGTCTGAAGCAGTGAAGAAGGATAAAGGGCTGAAATATTATCAATTAATTTGCTTCAAAAGTAGAGAATCACATTGAATCAAATGGAAATTTCAAACTTTCAGCCCATGAGTTAACAATCAAAACATAAAAAGTTTATTTGTGGTATGAATTCTTGGAGCCCTTTTTATTCTTATGGGCTAAATTTAAAGATTTATTTTTATTGCTTTTTGACAGAGAAAAACAGACAGACAGAGACAGAGAGAAGGGGGAGGGCCCAGAGCAGTCTCCATAGTTGACAGCATCAGTTTTTCATATAGTTTCACTCCACAGGTGGGCACAGGTCTGTACAGGGCAGGAACTGGGCCAGCAGCCTCCCACATAGGCCCCGGCAAAAACTGAACTGGGGGCACTACCTATTTCAGCATATGGGTCCTCCTGGGTCGAGGCCAGGATTCGATCCTCGGGCTCCAGGCTGCAAAGCAAGTGCTTAACCCGCTGAGCCATCCCAGCTTCCCCTGTTATGTGCTAAATTAATTCTATTTATTTATTTATTTATTTTCCCTAGAAGGTATAGTCTCTGACTGAAAAAGTTAATGGGAACTGAGTAAACAGGTAATAACATTGCATCATCATTTCCCCAAATGTAATATTGCCAATTTTTTTCATTCTTGAATTTAATATGTAGTTTGAAAGATTTGTTCAAGTATGCAAATGTTTGCAGAATAAAGACAATAGACAGGCTAAGAGGAGGAGCTCATTTATATGTAAATGACTTTGTAAAGAAGTAATAGAGAATATGCCTCCTTGTTATAAAAAATTTCAGTACTACAAAAAATAGTCTTATAACAAGAAATTAAGTTAAGGAAGGAAAAACACAATTTCTTAATGAGTAAAGCAATTGTCTGACTATCTGATGTGCGTGCATATTATTCTGAGAACTTAATGCAACCACTCAGTCTAAACGAAAAAAATCTGATCAAAGTGTTATCTTGCACAGAATATTCTGAGCTATCATTTTCCCTTCAAGCAACTATCAAAATAATGTTAAATGAGAATACTTTAAAAGCCAGACCTATAAACCATAGCATATACTGCCACCATTTATTAGAAAAGTATATCCCCCAAATGGTATAACTCCTTTGCGTTGACACAGAATGAACATGCTTAAAAACTTTTTTACAATACATTTTAATATACAATAAACGCTATGTAGCTGCTAGAAGACTGGACTTGTTATAAAACTTCACAACTTAAGAGGGTTTTAAAACCTAATGCTAAACAGGATGAATGACATTATATTTCAAGCACATACTGTATCTATGCAAAAAATTTATAAGTTTGAAACTTTAACCTAATCATACAGAGAACACACAGATATGTTTTGGTGACTGTGCTAAAGAAACTAAGTCATAGAAATTTAAAGCAATTAGGTTAATTATACCTTAAGAGAAAGAACCAGAAACCATTTTTTTTTAGAATCCTACTGTATTTAAATAATAAATAATATTGCTGAAAGATGAAAGTTTTAAGTGAGAAAAGCTAATTATAAAATAAATAGCATTATTACTCATTTTTTTTAAAGTTCACTGTACATTCATATGCATCTTATACACAGACCACAAACAACCTGCAGGCCTTTCATGTACTTGCCAATTGGTGACTTATACAGAAAATTATTCCACTAGGATAGCACATCCCATTCCTTGCAAAGACCTATTATCTGGAGAAATTTTACAGCTTTAAGCATCAATACCTTAATAGCTTCCAAAGGGACAAACATACAAAACAACATCAGGATACCCAAAAAGAAACAACCGTCCCACTGGTAGTGCTTGTCTCATTAGTATCATGCATGCTAGAACTAAAATTAAAGTTCATACAATTATGATAGAAAAAGAAGTGAACTTTTAATTTTGATGCTCAAGTTATGTATGCACTTTAAGAGCAAAATATACTTTCAAGCTCAATATTTATGCACCTACTAAAGTTTACTAAAGAATGTATACCAACCCCAGAAATTTTCTCAGAGAGGGCAAAATTGGATATATTTAATACAAATCTGGTAGTTGAGTCAGATTTAAAATTGAAGGAAGCCAGAAAGAAATTAGAAGTAGATGCATTAGATCTTGATACAGCAAAATTCTTTTGAGTTACTGATTTTAATTAATAGCATCATGTTTTATCATTTCTGTTGGTACTATAGTGAGAATATTTGTAGAAGCTTATTTAATATATGAGGGCTGTCCAGAAAGTATCCAGCCATGTAATATTAAAAATAGAGGTACCCGTATTTTCCGGCGTATAAGACGACCGGGCATATAAGACGAACCCCTAATTTTACCGTTAAAACATAGGTTTAGGCCTATATTCGCTGTATAAGACTACCCCCCACTTCCGAGGCTGTAGTCTTATACAGCGAATATAGGCCTAAACCTATGTTTTAACGGTAAAATTAGGGGGTTGTCTTATACGCCTGGTCGTCTTATATGCCGGAAAATATGGTATTTATGCCCGGATTTTTTTACAACAGTCCTTGTATATCTTACTGGTTTCAGTGTCAGAGTGAAATGCCCACGTTTTTCTGGATATTTAGTACCTCAAAAAATTACTTGAGGAAATAGTCACAAATGCAAATCATTATTTCTCATTTGCGATCTACTTAATTAGGTCCCTGCAGATAAACCTAGGAATCTGCATTTCAATAAGCAGACATTGTGATGCAGGTAGCCCACACACCTTAGTTTAGAAATTCTGCTAACATATCAGACAGGTGACTTAACTAGCAATACTGAATAAAATATATATAGTATAAATTTTGATTATATAAAATATTGAAGTAACTAATAAAACTTCAGAGACTAGAAAACCAGAACATGTAAAAGGAAATGTAAGTAATAGCTTCATTTTCATAGAAAATAGTTTTTAAATTCATAATCTGAGGGAGATGAATTAAAACACAGGTATAAGCATATTATTTAATAAAATATATAATATTTATAACATAATATTTACATGTTTAAACACATCATTTTTATATTATCTGTATATTTAAATCTGTGTATATTGCTTTATATGTATTTGATCATATCATGCTTATTATATTTCTATATTACTTAAAGTTGTATTTTATAGCAAATGAAAGAAACAAAAACAGTAGTTAGTTCTGAAGGAGAGGGAATGGTATTGGGGACAAATGAATAACAGCTTTACTTTTATTTTATACTTATTTTGGACAGTTTGCTTTTTTAAAAAAAGTGTATATGCTACTTAATTTTAAAAATTTTAAGTTTTAATATATTATTTATTTTCTGTTTTCTTACATTTCTACAAATATAAGCACATCTTTTAATTATTGTATTTTGTCATGAAATTTCTTTTTACCTTTTGCTTGATGCTATTACTATCAGTTCCTTTGGTCTCCTTGTAGTTAGCTGATTGCACTATGCTTTGTATTGGAAGCAGTTACAAAAAAACAGTTAACAGTTTTAAAAATGATAGGACATTTTCAATAATAAAGTGCAGCCATTTTTGCACACGGACTTTGTGACGGATATATTAGCCTTCTTGTATTTTTGCTTTCTCCATAACTAGTGATAATGAGAGCTCTTTGATCCACCCCTGAGGAGGGTTGTATTATATCACTTCCTTTTACAATGGCAGGCATCCGCTATAGGTTATTCTGTTATCATACTAGCCCAAATCTTTCTTGTTTTTTAAACAGAGACATTTCTACTGTACATGCTGATAAAATAATTTCCTCTGTAGTAGCTAATTACTTAACAATGAATTGTAATCTTTACTCTTCACGACTCAATGAGCTTGAATTACTTGGCAGTGTATTCATTCTTCCAGGTATTACACTCTTTTTTCCAGTCAGATCAGAGGACTGATAATGATGACCTTGGTTGAGAAATGCCTTGAGAAATTGCCCTATTAAATCTATCTTCACTTGTATTCACCAATAAACATTTTGCATATTTTTTATTTAACATCTGCATTGTTTTAAAACATTGTGCATTTCTTGACATGCATCCTTTTAAAGCAGTTATCCAAATGAGATTCCTAATTGTATTATTTCTAATAATAACTTTAATTCTGTGATTTTTTTTGAAATACAATGGAATCTATAAAATACATAACTGACCAGTTTTTAGGGCTTTCTAAAATGCCTAGTATAATCTGTGGCAACTCATTTGAAAAGCATACATTTTTGTGCTATACAGTTTAGATTAACTTGTGATGTCAATCTAGATCCATTTCTTATCTTTTTGTCTTCACTTACCCATGCTTTTCATTTGTTATTTTTTGTTGTTGAAAGGACAACTATTACCTACCGTGGCATCAGATATTTTTAGAGCAAATATTGCCTTGCCCCTTCCTAGATGTAGGACTGTAGAAAAGCTACTTAACCTATGTAAACATTGGTCTATTCATCTTTACAAAAAATAATAGTGTCCAGCTCATAATGATTTTGAGAGGACTAAATAGAATTATGAGTTTAGCAAATAGTGTATGGTCTGACTCATAGCAATTATTAGGTATTATTGCTATTATAGCACTCAGACTTTTTCTGGATTAGAAATCAGTCTGCCTATTTATGTATATGTGTGTGTATATATATGCATATACACAGAATATATGTATATTATTTGAACCACAGACATTTTGGCCATTGCATATAAATAGTCTCTTTACATTTTTATTTTCTATTTTATGCCAATAAATCCAGCATAGCCAGTTTTAAGAGAGAACCTGATAGCTTGGCATCCAGCAGAGAACATATATTCAGGATAATGCTCACAGCTTGCTATAAATGCAAGTCTGTGACCACAACCTGATGCAACCATAAAAAGGGCTTTGCAGAGAAGTATAGGAAATGGAAAGAATAATGGAAAATGTGAGTATATTCTAATCAGTTTTCTAGGAAAAAGGAAATGTGCTCATGAAATACTAATAAATTGAAGGCTGATACATGATATGTCCAATCGTATTCCATGTTCTCATCTGTGGTTCAAATAGCATTCCATTCTAAGAAATTCCTTTTACTTTAAAGTGCCCACTCAGCTCAGTGAAATCACCTTCCTTTTGTGAAAATAAAATTTGTTGTCTTGGAAAGCATGTTCATACTATCTTGTGTTTTAATTAGTTGGAACTCTTCAAATTACTATTAAAATCAGCACCAACAAAACTTCCCTTTCTGCCTCACTTTTTCCAATGTGTATCTTTCCTTTTTATCTACTTTATTTTTTGTCCCCTCTTCTAAGCTTCCTGCATTTTCTAATGCTTACTAGGGGAATATATGTGTGCATGGCTATATATTTTAAATTACTCTCTAAGATTTTTTTCCCCAAAATTCTCCTTTAGTCTTGGGAGAATGAGGTATATAGGCAACACAAGAAAGGAGGAAGTTGATTTCTGATGTTATTTCCAAACTTGAAACATTTTCAGTTTATCAATGACATACTTCTGACCAAGATCTATACTTTATTAGGAAGGTAAAGAAATAAGCAAACTGCTTCATCTGCAAATTTATGATCAATACTCAGTGTCTCAAATAGACTGGGTGCTGTGGGTTTCACGCTCATCCATCTACTACATACCTCAAAAGAAGTGACTGCACTCTGTATGAGAGAGAGAATCCATTACCCAGCAAGGATACAGGGTAATTAAAAAGCATCAACTCAATTGTATCTATCATGTGTCTCTAATTTCCACAGTTTCCTCCTTCATGCCATCAAGTCAATTGCAAAATTCCTAAATGCTAATTTATATTGTCTAGCCCTGAATATTTTGGAAGATGTCTGGCACCAACACACTTGTATGAAGACAAATAGCCCAGAGATCAAACGTACTTTTAAAAAAATGAATGCTGCTTGTTTACAAGTTTGGTTTAGAACTCCATGCAGAATGGCAAATTCAAAAAATTGCTCTTGAAGGCATTTTTCTCCTGAAAACGTACGAGAATGACTTCTGTTAAAACTAATAAAGAGACATAGTCACAGGTATTGGCAACAGAAGATTGAATTCCCCATATATTAGGGATTTGGGGAGTACATTCCGGACATAAAACTCCAATTCTGTATGAGATTGTACATTAATGTTTAATGATTATTTTTGTCATCAATGAAAAGATAATTTCCATAACAACTTGGGAAAATTATATCTAAGTAAGATATTTATTTAGTTTCATTTGAATTTATTATTTTCAGTTACTCTATGACTATTACTATAAAATACTTAAACAGTTTCTTCAACTAGAGAACCTAATTACATTTCAAAATCCCATTTTAATATTTAGTATTTAATTCAAACCTCACAGGTATCCCTGAATAAACATCACATATTAATCTTAATATAAAGATCATTTTAGAGCAGAATATGTGTAGTAATAATACCTCACTCATTCCAAAATCAGCATTCTGGGGATCACCCTTCTTTTAAGAACTAAATGTTATAAAGAAGGGGTATAGACAAACTGACAGTTCTATATTTTAGCTTAATAGTAAAAAATTATAGCTGGAGATAAAAATTAGAGGCTTTATTATGGAACATCATATAAATGTGTATATTTTAATTTGTCATGATAGAACCCTTAAGATGTGGTATAGAAAATCTATCTCATTGAAAAATATTTATGAATATTAGTTTCTTAATATTTTTTCAAGCTGATTATAAATTTCATAAAGACAGATCATGGTTATCTTATTCTTACCTATATCCTAATACCTAGCAGGTGACTTACATGTTTGATTACCTGATAAAATACAGGATGCCATGGGAAAGCCTGGATGGCTCAGTGGGTTAAGCGCTCGCTTTGAGGCCCCGGGGACCGAAGATCGAATCCCGGCTCTGGCCCAGGCGGACCCACATGCTGAACAGGGGAGTTCCCACAGTTCAGTTCTCTCTCTGTCTCTGTATCTCTCTCTCTTTCTGTCAAAAATAAAATAAAAATAAAAATTTAAAAAATACAGGATGCCTATTTAAGCATTCCTTTAGGACATACCTACACCAAAATAGTATCTGTAGTTCATCTGAAATTTTCATTTCACTTGGCATTCAGTATTACAATTGCTAAATTAAAAAAAAAAAAAGATTTTATGATGCCCAGATTACTGTATTGAACAGATATACCTGTAGTTCATTTTGGCATAATTTCCACTTAGAGCAACCACTCTATGAAGTAATCTTTGTCTATAGAGATAAACAGTAAGCTGTATATTCCTGATAAACATATTTCTCCAAAGGTAGACAAACACTCAGGTTGTCTTATCTGTTCCCTAAAATATCTTTTTACAAGAAAGCCATCTATTTATTTTTCTCTTTGATTTAAAAAATATATAAATAAAAGCTAGAGGAGCTGAAAGAAGAGAAAGAAGCATCAATATTTCTCAACTGCTTATTTTATAGCTTCTTTCTGATAACTGAATATCTGCAGTTACTACAATTTATATCTTTTTATTATTTCTCTGAACTCTCACTCATAGTGAATGGTTTCTTTGCGAGTTTGGAAATTTTTCTTGTAAGACCTCTTTACGTCACATAATCTGCAGTTTCATGGGGCTGTACTGAGGTAATTTTCATCCTCAGTAAAAGTTTCCTGTCCCCACCCCCTATCCCACCCCAATGTGTAGGGAGTGCTACTGATCTGGGATTACACTCCTGTCCAAAATAAATCCTTGCCTTAGTGTGAGAATCTCAGGTTCAAGTGTCCTAACTTACTTGTGTCTCAAGGCTTAGTATCAAAATCACATGTTCATATTTGTTTTCAGGACAATGCGGACATTTAAGTTTTCTTACTGCAACATTTACTTGATCAGTTTTCAATTTCCCATTTTTTTTTTAATTCTTTGTGAATCCAGAAATGTTTAACAGTTACGTTTGCTGAATACAGTCAGAAGTTTTAGAAGTACTTGGATCACCATGGGTATTATAGACTCTGTTGGCATCTCTCATTGTGAAATAGTTCCAAAAATCAGGACCTCAGGTAGAGGATTATTTTACTGAAATGAAAAAGTCAAGGTTGGGATGTCAGAATAGCTCAACTGGTTGAGCGCTTGCCTTGCATCAGTGACATCCAAGAATTGAATCCTGGCCCCGGCCTATGTAAGCCCATTTGCTAAGCTATGGCACAGCTGGTAACCCCTGTGATGGTGGTGAAGGTTCTCACCTCCCCTGTAGGAGGCCCCCTGCTTGGTTCCGTCCCCATGTTGCTCCACATCCACCTGTGTGGAATGAAACTATGTCACAACTAATGATGTACAACTATGGAGACTGCTCTGGGCCCTCCCCTAATTCTCTCTCTCACACCTTCTCTCAAACAATAAAATAAATATTTAAAAAAAAAAGGCAAGATTAAGTTAGAACTAGAGTGAACTACAACATCTGAAAGTGTTTAGGTTTCACTATCTTATTTACTTACATAACTCTCAAATAGAAACTTTATTGGTATATCGCTAAGAATTACCCCACAAAATTTTTCCTGTTTTCAACTGAAGGAAAACACCCTTATTTATGCTTCTCTTACCAAGATAACATTTATTCCTCTTTAAATTTTCTAAGCACTTTATCTGTAGTACACTAAGGATATTTAGTAAAGTTAATTACTTCTGCATTATCCTGTAACTCCCCATAAATTATAAGCTACCTAAAGGCAAGCAGAGTCCCGCTCACTCTTTAATCTCTGATAAAATAAATGCTTAGGACATTGTCAAGCTTTTTAAGAAGAAATTGTCACAAACACATGCGTAACCCAAAATTTACCATCTTAATAATTTAAAGTATATATTTCAGGTATATTAGGTATATTTACATTGTTGTAGAACAGAACTCCAGAACTTTTTCACCTCACAAATCTGAAACTCTATACCCATTAAAGAACCCTCTTTTCTTTCTTCCCTGAGAGTTTCACATTTATAAGACAATAAATATATATATGGATGAATAGAGATATATAGATATATGTATATAGCATATACCAAGCTATAGATTGAAAGGAACAACGGACTTTCAAAGGTATAATTTTTGTTGTTTTTGTAGGGGTTGCCTTTTGACCTTTTTTATAGTAAGAACTTTGAAGATTGTAGTGCTTATGCCAATTCAGTGATGAAGGATCAGGTGGTAGATATGCCTGTTTTGTTTTTCTAATACATGAGTAATGACCTTTTTAAAGATTTTTATTGAAATATAACTAACATACAATATTGTATTAGTTCCAAATATATACCGTAATTATTCAACATTTATATATTTAAGGAAGTGATCACCATCTTACATCCAGCAACCTTCTGACATTGTACCATGCTATCACAATATTATTGATTATTTTCTCTTTTGTACAGTGGTCGGCAAACTGTGGCTTGCGAGCTGCAGTTTGCCGACCACTGGTTTATTACATCCCTGCTACTGAAGTGGGTAGTCAAGAAATATGCAGAATGAAGGGGAAGAAGGGTAACAGAAACCTATTATTTTTTCTTTTCAATATATTCACTCCTAAACCTAATACACTTTTCAGGTCTTTCAAAGTTTATGTATACCCTCAAAAAATAATGTTTTGTTTTTGCCCTCAAATTGCAGCTTTAACCTCTCTGTCATCTATAAATTTCTACCCTCAAAGCTGTTTGTTTGTTTGTTTGTTTGTTTCATATTTGGGAACAACTCATAATCAGATGGAGCCATGTCTAGACTGTAGGGAGGGTGCTTTAACATTTGGAAGCCACAGTCCTGAAGAGTAGCCAACACATCATTGCTCTTGTGTATGGGTGCATTGTCATGCACCATTTTCCTCTTCTTATTCCCAGATTGATTTAACTGTTTCAGCAGCCTAGAATAGTACTTCCAGTTATTGTGACATTCTTATCTTTGTAATCAATGTGCAGGATATCCTTTGTATCCCAAAACAGTAGACGTAATTTTTCCAGCTGATTGTGACACTTTGGACTTCTAAGGGGGTGTTGTGCCCTTCTCATGCCATTGCATGGACTTCGGCTTTGACTCAGGTTCATACTGATGAACCTAAGTTTCATCTCCAGAAGCAATCTAGCTTAAAACTTCATCTTCATTGTCTCTTCAGAGGTCCAAAAACTTCTGCGAATACCTCACGCACTGTTGTTTTTTAAATGGAGTGAACTCATCTTGCACTGATTATTGACATCCTTAAGTGCTGATGGAAAATAATCAAAATGTTTGTAATTAATATTCCAATAATTTGTGCAAGCTGCTTTTTATTTAATCTGGCATCTTCCACTATAAGCTTTCAACTTTTTTGACAATGTCTGAAGAAGTGGCCTCAATAAGACTTCCTGGACAGAGGTCATATTCAATCAACTGTCTGCCTTGCTAGAAAAGTCTATACCACTTGTAAACCATGGATTTCCCAAGGCAACAATCCCCATAAACTGCTAATACCTCTTCCAAAATGGCTTGAAGTGTTTTCCTTTGTTTGGGGAGGAACTTAATGATGGCACAAAATTCAGTTTTATCTATCTTCATGTTTTGTTTTCTTGTTCAACGATATCTGGAAGAACATAGACACAAATAGGCTGAAATTTGTCACATATACTAAAAACAGATCACACAAACTGTATGCACTAGTATTCCCACCTCTCTAATACCCCCTCTCCCCCCACCATTCCCTTCATTTCTTGACTACCCCTCATATTTGTTTTATACTTGGAAATATGTACCTCTCATACCCATTTTCATCCTTTTTTAAATTCTCAGTTACAGTTAACATTCAAGATTATTTTATATTAATTTTAAGTGTACAACATAGTGAGTAGACATTTATATAATTTAAGAAAAAGTCCCCCTGGCTAGTCTAGTACCACCTGGCACTATACATAGTAATTACCATATTATTGATTGTATTCCTTGTGTTTTACTTTATATCACCAATGACTATTTCATAACTACCAAATTATACTTCTTAACCACTTCACCTTCTTCACCCTGCTTTCCAAACGTCCCTTATCTATCGACCTGACAAAACTAGTACCCATCTGACACCATACATTCTTAAAACAATATTTTTGATTATATTTCTTATACTCTACATCCTCATGACTACTTTGTAATAACCAATTTATACTTCTTCATCTCTTCCCCTTTTTTTCTTTTCTTTAAGTCAATTATTAGACACCTATTTACCAAAGCAAAAAGATTGAAATATTTGCTTTAGAGAGGTAAAGGTATGAAAAACTGAAATTGAGATATCTCTCCTATCCATTTTGCTTAACAATTAACAAATTCTAGGGAAAATCTTGTGATTATCCTCTTGATACTATAAGAGAAAAAAATGACATGATTTTCTGAGAATAAGAATTAGCTCATCTTTCTAAAATATGTCCACAGCCTTGATATCTCATGGCTTTCTAAAAACTTATAGCTGCTGTTGTAACCTCCCCAAATCAGTAATTCTAAATCATCATTTTAAAACTGTTTGGAGGATTGCAGTCATGAAGACAATTAATTGAGCAAGGTTAAATATCTGGGAAGCCATAAATTTTTATAGTACTAGTACATTTATAACAGATACATTTTTTAAGTTTTTCTTCATACTTGCTTCTCTTTATTCTGTCATTCTTTTCTTTTTATTACATCATAAGTGTTTATCACGATTGGTAAAGGATAAAAGAAACCTAAAAAATAATGGCAAAATTAACTCTGAAAACTGAAGAAACTTTCACCAGCGGAATAACAATCTTTAGAATTTAATTTGATATTTAAATGTTCTTTTCTTTTTTTCTTGTTAAAAGTAAAAAGCAGAAGTGGGAAGCAACAAGCATTTATTTGAGACCCAAAAGAACAGTTATTAGGAAAGCACTGATTCAGGCAGAAACCCAAATAGTGTTCTGATTAGGAGGCCAAGGCAAAGTGTGCTTATGAGAAAGGGAAGAGAAACAATTACGTAAATAGAAGATAGGAATTTCCAGATAAGCTAACATAGTTATTATAATTCTAAAGAATGTTTGCAAAATTTTAGTCCAATATTTATGACATCTGCTTTCTTGTTATATTTCTAAGCAATTGTTTAGGGCACAATGTTTATGTGGGCTCAGTATGAAGGTTATTTTGCCCAGTTTTAAACTTCCAATGATATGAGGAGTAAGAAATACAAAGAAATTCAATTGGGATGACAGATCTTACTACATTTTAAATGGCTTCATGTACATTATTTTTCTCATGCTTCTAAAAGTTTCCTCAGGTATTACAGAGAAAGACTAATGATTTTAGGTGTTCAGCCAAAACTCCCAAGGGTATGGAGTTGACATTTCTGAAATAAGGATGATTGCAGAAGTCAAACATGACTTGTATTCATCTTTGGTCATTGGTATACGTTGAGTATTAAAATTTTAATACAGTTTGTTTTTCTTTCTTAAAATGTGTACACTTTTTTTGGTCACTCAATATATATGTGTGTGTGTATATATATGGCAGAAAAGCGTGACTGCATGAGAGGTCCCCTTGGTCTCTCCCCTTGAAGTTGCAAGGATTCAACAAA
This sequence comes from Craseonycteris thonglongyai, assembly GCA_004027555.1. Lineage (NCBI taxonomy): Eukaryota > Metazoa > Chordata > Mammalia > Chiroptera > Craseonycteridae > Craseonycteris > Craseonycteris thonglongyai. The sequence goes on along the minus strand of PVKE010025794.1, from coordinate 2,593 downwards.
GGATTTTTGACACAACACGCAATTTGTAATAATTAAAATAACTTATCTAGTATAATTTCATTAAAATTAACATATACTGAACTTTTACTATCTCTGATTAAATGTTATGTATTGCCTAACAATTGACAGAAAGGGTGTGTGCTGAATAATATCCAATCCATGCTTCTAGTGATTGTTACAATTAACTACACATTATCAATTTCATCCAAGATAATGAACAGATATTAAAACAAATTGAGAAAGAAAAGTTTTATTCAAGGGTTTTGGCAAATAGAACCAAAAAAGAACACATTCTCTTTTTGAACAATAATAAAAGAAAAAATTTCCAAAGTTTTTATTGGCAGATGACTTGTAATGCTCAAGGGAACCAATATTATTAGATTAGCCCACCAAAAGTGTCAGAAAAATATACCAGATAGAATATGGCTTTGTAATATACCTGCTGATCCAGAGAATCAACCAATCCTTAAATATATTTTACCTATGGAATTGTAAATCTGTGAGGTAGCAATTTACTTATTGATTAGCAAGTTTGTCAGAGTCTTTCCTACCTACAGCCAAAATATTATAACTGATCCAGTTAAAGTTCCTCATGTTACTAGAAAGAAAATAGATACTTAATCTTCAATGACAATAAAATAATATTACTGTGGGAGAGACCAAGTACCCCTGCGGTGTTCGCATCCTATGGACAGAACCTCTCCCAAGTTGTCAGGGTTCAATCAGCTGCCTTGAAGACCTGTCCCTCAAAAACACTCTTGCCTTACCCACAGGCAAGGATGAGATATTGAATTGAAAGACTGGATGTATGCCCATGACTATGTATCTTCCACCTAAATTTTATGAATTTTGACTGTAACTGATTACTCACATCCTTCTCTAAGACTAACAAGTAAATTTCAACTTTGATTCACTATCCCAGTATAACTCAGTCACATCAGAAGTCTAAGACTCTCAGCACATTCATTTTTATATGGATCCTTATCTTTGTATTACCCTGTATATCTCTCAAATATAACCACATCAACTTCATTTCTGCTTATAACAAACATTTTCTCTAGATCCTAGGTCAACCATATTCCTCATCAAGAAACTCTATATCTGTATATATTTTCATAAAGTTTCCTTCAGATGCTTGCTTTAATTTAGACACATCTACCTCTTAAAATATTATTTTCCCATTTCTTTCACAATCAGAGGCTAGTCTCATCATCATATCCCTATGTACTTCAAGGCTTAGTGTTGAAGGTCTTCTCTTTCTTGTATTTGCCTGCTTTTTCCAACCAACTTTATTTTTTCTTCTTTGAATTCCTGGGTCTTATTTATTATTATTATTATTATTATTATTATTATTATTATTATTATTTATTAAGGAGACATCAGTTAGTGAAAATTACATAGGTTCCAGGTGTACAACTCTACAGTACTTCATCTATGTGTTATAATAGGTGTTCATCACCCAGAGTCAACTTTCTTTCTATCCTTATATATCTAGCTCCCCTTTACCCTCAGGTAAGCACTAAACTATTGACTCTGTCCATGAGGTTTTGTTTCTTTCAGTTTATATCCCACATGTGAGTAAAGTCATATGGTCATTAGCTTCTGTCTACCTTATTTCACTTAGCATCATGATGTCAGGTTCCATCCATGGTGTTGCAAATGGAAGTATTTCATCTTTTTTTATAACTGAGTGATATTCCATTGTCTATAAAGCTACTTTTCCTTTTTAATTCTTCAAAACCTAAAGATATATTTTAAGTATACGTTGTAAGATTCAATGCATTCCATTTTCTAGGAGTCATCTTTGTTGAAAACAAGTAAAAATTAGAAAAAAAATATAGAGAGAGTTCCAAAACTCAGATCTCACAAACACATATAACAGAATAAGTGCATATTGTTTTTTCATTTGTGATTGTGAAAAAAATCTCCATTTTTTTCTGTGATAATGAATCACATTTTTTAATTTAATCAAATTTTCTTAGAAAGTTTACTTACAGTTTGTCCAAGCCAGGATTCAATATAGGACCAAAAATTGTCACCTTTTGTTATTATAATTATTTTTACATGTACACTTTGGTATTTGATTTGGTTTATTTTTTTAAATGTACAGGAATCTTTCAAGATTTTATCTTTGGTTCCAGTTTCTGAAATTTTACACCCTTATGGAAAGACATGAAATAGCCCCAAACTCAATGGCTTTGATTTGTATGGAAAAACTTCATGTGTAACTCTAGATATGAGAGTACAGTGATCCCTCGTTTTTCGCGGTTAATGGGGACCAGAACCTTCCGCGAAAGCTGAAAAACCGTGAAGTAGGAGGTGCCCCTAGGAATGTTCGTGTGTGCGGGTACAAGAATGTTTTAAATATGGAAACAGGATTCATACTTTACTCATTTAAGACAAAAATGACCACAGTATACGTATGTACTTAAACGTGTCAGTGCTCATTAATAAGGTGAATGACAAACCCTTATACAGTCATAAACCTGAATCAGCATGGCTTTCTGAGAGAGGCGAAGAGTCTCGTGTGGGGGGCGGAGGAGAGGCGCTCACGTGACGCGTAGCAGCGTTAGGCTCCCTCGGAGCCGCTTCT
>PVKE010025793.1:0-22761 GCA_004027555.1 Craseonycteris thonglongyai | reverse complement strand
CCAGGGGCAGGTTTAGATCTGGGGTGAGGTGGGGAAGAGCTGCTGATGGAAGTGGGCACTGTCTCCTCATATGGGGGCTCCCATTCAAATAGCAGCTGGGAGGGATCTTGTGGAACCTGTGGATTGGGTGTTGGCCTGTACCCCCAGCCTGGTCTGTATACTCTGCCCAGCTTCCCAGGAGCTTGGCTCCAGGGTTGAATCCTGGCCATCTGCTAGGATAGGGGGGTAGTCTGTCTCCGTCATTTTGTCTTCAAGTCAATCAGGAGGCAGCTTTGGAGGTCCCCAGTCCTAGGACAGTGTGTATTCCTACAGATGTGTGTGTGTGTGAAAGTGGGTCATGGTCTGGATTCCGGAGAATGTTTTTCTTGGCAGGCCCCTGTGGGGGTGGGGGGAGGGGGCTCCCAGACAGGGGCATGTGCAGCTGAGCAGGCAGAGGCCAGCAGACTGCATGGTGACAAGGCTGGGGCACTCCGCCAATGCCTCCCAGGTACTGGGGGAGAGAGAAGGGCTTCTATTCAGGGGGCTGATGTGGTCAGGGACCACCCTGTTCTAGTTTTCCAGTGGGTGGGTTGTAGGTGTGGGGGTTTTGCTCCAGGAGGAGTCTGGGTTGGGCTCTGGGAATGGGCCCCAGTTGGGGTGGGAGGCCAAGCTTAGACTAGCCATCCCTTTGCTTCCAAACGTCCAGTTGGCCTTCTTCCCAAAAGAATAGTCCTCGTATCCCTTCATTTACTGTTCCACCATGGGAGATTCCTTTGGGTCCCCTTGACAGGGAAAGTATTAGAAGGCAGTCCCCCCTGCCTTCTCCACCCCCATTACCCCATGGTCTCTGGTTAAAGTGGGAGGGTGGGGAGGTGATATCCCAACCTTCCAGCTTCTTTTTTTCTGTCCCCTCCTCCAGTGTGTCCCACAAGCACCCTTTGTGAGGAAGCACATTTTGAAAAGCCCTGTGTTGGGGGAATTCCTTGACACATGGTCAGGAACCAGCCCAGCGCTGGTCACCTTCAAAAGTCTCCCTGGGCCCTTCCCTGGCTTCTGGACTCCTTCTCTGAGGAGGAGGACTGATAAGAAATGGGACAGAGACAGGCCAGCCAGGTCACTGGGCAGCCCGGATTCTGGGGTCCTGGAAGCTGGACTCCTGGTTGGTGCAGATCCTGGGCCTCTTCCTAGGCTGCCAGGGACAGGTTTAGATCTCATTTGCATGGGTTTGCTCCAGCATCAACATTTCTCAGGGTGGGGTCATCCTTTCCCTTTCCCTCATGCCTTTACTTCTGTGCCTGTCGGCCACTGTGGATCGGTCCTGGTTGCTCTATTCTGGGCCTCCTGGCTTTGCTGGAGCCTTACCTGTCACTTATTGTCACCTGCATTGTAGCTGTGGCTGGGCACAAGGAAGCCCCACCAGTACCCCAGCCCCCACACACAGACCTCCAGTGTGGACTGCTGAGTGGTCTCGGCTGAGGTTCATAGCAGCTGTGCCCAGCATCCAGCATCCGGGTACTTAGAGGTGCCGGGCTCTGTGCCGAGGGCTGTGCAGGTGATTTCTCATTTAATTCTCAACAATCCCAGGAGGGACAGGTATCATTTTCTTTCTACACACCTGGAAATGGCTCAGAGGTGTGGGCCCTGACCAAGGTCACCCAGCTAGTCAGGGCGGAGCTTTGATGCCCACTATGGGCTTCCCCCCAAGGCATTTGCACAGATCTTGGGTGCCTCAGGGAGACCAGTTGCTGGGTGTTCTCCTACTGACTGGGGGGTGAGGGAAGGGGGGAGGACCCACCCCATCCTCTTGGTGGGGGAGGTCCCACAGGAAGTGGGAGTGTCAGCTGGGGCATCATCCAGGCTGGCATGTGTCTGGAGACCCTGGTGTGGGAGCTAGGACTGCCTGGGTTTCCAGGCAGGGTCTTCTGGTTGCTGTGGGCTGGGCCCGCCTTCTCTTCTCTAGGCTGTGTCAAGGCTGAGGAGCTGCCCCTCACTTTCAGCAGCCGCTTCTTAGCAACCGCTGGTGCAGCTTTGCATAAGCAATGAGGCCTCTTCAGTGGGGGCAGCGGCAGTGGTTTGGGGAGGTGGTGCTGACCTTTTTGGGGACAGCTTGCCACTACTATCACAGGCCTCCTCCCCCTCATCCTTCATGTTTGCCCTTCTCCCCCCTCCTGACAGCTCAATGACTAACTGGTGAGGAAGGGGCGGGGAGTGTCATCAGCTGCCAGAGTGACCTGAGATGTCCCCAGCTCCCCTAGGGTGATTCTGTGTCCAAGTCTCCAGGGAGTGCTCCTTCCTAGGACCTGTGTCCTCCTTCCATAAGTAGTGGTGGTGTCTGACCGGTGTCTTCCCTCTGCCTTTGTCCCCAGTTCTGGCACAAAGCATGCTTCCATTGCGAGACCTGCAAGATGACACTCAACATGAACAACTACAAGGGCTACGAGAAGAAACCCTACTGCAACGCGTGAGTCCTGCCTTGGGCAGGGGCAGGGCGGGCCCCTCGGCTCCCTCTCTCTCTCTCTCATTCTTCCTTCTGTTCTAACCACCACAAGGTGACTTTGTTTTAACAAATCCCACTGCAAGGGAGGGATCTCATGTGGTCTTTCAAGAAAAAGTGTCCTGCCCAGGTGTGTTCTCTGCTTCTCCTTCCCTCCGTTCTCTTCCCATGAGGACAGTTGACTGTCTCCTCTCACCTGCCCGCTACCAGAGGGTCTGGGCACTGGGCTTTGGCTTCCTAGTGTTCGTTTTTTGAGAAGCGAGGGCAGCAGGAAGGGGTGGCCTGGCCTGGTAAGGGAGGCTGCACAGACCTCACGTCTTTTCCTGCAGAATTGGCTCAGACTGTTGCTCATGCACTGGGACCTGCAGCCTGGCCTGCAGCAGGGAGGTGGGGAGAGGCGGGGTTCCCCCAATTCCATGCTGTACCAGAGAGTGCAACACCTTCCATCTTCAGGCTGACCTTGTGCAAACTCAGGGTGGCTCGGGCACATACAGAACCTCACAGCCACCCTGCTAGGTGGCGGCTTCCGAAGGTCAAGCCACTTCAAAACAATTCAGTATCTGATTTGTGTGCAGATCTTTTTTTTAGCTCTCAGTGAGCAGGCTCTGCAGCTGCAGCTCACCTGGGGAGGGGAGGACATTTGGATTTGTGTAAGGGGTTGGTGGCTTAAACCTTTTTGAAAGGCTGCCTCTCCCTTGCTGCACCCCTGCTACCTTGATAATACCCCAGCCTCATCCCCTTGGGGTTTTTTCATTCATCAGGCATGTATTGCCTGCTGACTGCTACATGCCAACCTGTGCCAGGTGCTGGGGAAATAGATTTCTGATAAAACCTCACACTCAAGAAGCAATGTGTGTATTGTTCCTTCTGGGAGGGATTCGGGCACTGGGAAGGTTGCTTGGGTTAGAAAGAGTGTCATAGCTCTGTCCCCACTTTTCCAAGTCATCTGCCCCTTGTGTTAGCTTCCACTGGTCCCCCCCCCAACCCCTCCCACCCCCCAAGGGAAATGGGACATTCTTCAAATTCTTAAGGGCTCACACAAGTCCTGATTCTCTGCCACTTCCTCCCTCTGTTGGGGAGTGGGGTGGGGTTCCGCAAAGCCAGAGGCCTGGGCAGTTTTAACCCCTTGATTGCTGGACCACTTCAGGCTAGATTCTGGGCACCCAGGCTATTGGGGTGGGGGCAGCTTCTGAGCTTCTGCCCTTGCAGGCGGAATCTGGCTGAGCCCCGAGCCCAGCAAGTGGTGGGGACTGTTGCTCTTCCTAAGACTCCAGGAGCCTAGAGATGAATGAATGAGCATTGGGAGTTGGAGAAAGAAGCCAAGAGACTTGTCCTTGTTTTCTCTGTATTTTCTCAGCCTGGTGCCAAAGTCCCAGCTTACTTTTCTCACCTTCTTCCAGGGAGGCTGCAGTGAGTGGGGTGGGAAGCTCCTTGCAGGGGCTGTGGGGCTCTGGAGGGGGCAGAAGATAAAGCAGCCCTCTGTCTCTGGATGCTGCTTCCAGCCTGTGAGGCAGAGGTCCCCCCCTCCACTGTCTCCTGGCTCCCTGCCAGAGAAGCAGGCTGCCCCCCTCCATCTCCCCAGCCTTTGCAGCCCTGGCCTGTGCCATGCCCAGCTGACCTTGGGCCCAGCTAGGATGTTACCCTGGGAGCAGAAGACTTGGGCGCTTTTGGGCCCAGCTGTGTTTCACTCCTGCAGTAGTAGCACCTTGCCCAAGGCATTCACACTCCTCAGCCAGCTTCTGCTGAGCAGTTGGTCTGTGCCAGCTATCCAGACATAGAAATTCCAGGGTAAACCAGATGCAGGCCTGGTCTGCAAGACGCAGCACCCTCTGGACCTGTTTCCCAAGGTTAAAACCTCCTCTGGGACCCTGGACTGAAGACCAAAGAGTATGGAGCAGCAGCAACGCGCCACACTGTGGACTGCTGACTCTCATTTCTTCCTGGTTTCTTCCTGCCTCCAGCCCCACCCTCCAGTGGCATTCAAGTTCGGGATCCTGACTGAAGTTTCCAGGGTGTAGCTTTGCCCCAATTCCCACCCCGGCCTTGCTTTGTGGACTAGGCCCGGTTTCCTTCTCAGCAGCACCTCGCACTCAGAACCCAGAGAGGCAGGTCATCTTTCCTGGCACCTTGCCAGGGAGTTGTGCCCACCCAGGGAGTGAGCATGAGTTTGGTGTGCAGGGAGGTCTCTGTGTTCTGCTTGTCTCTGGCAGTGGGGTGGTTAAGAGAGAAGAAAGCTGTCTATCTTTCCCCAGGGCTGAGATTTAAGTTCTGGAAAGTGACTAGGTAGTAGAAAGGGCGTCTTCTGTTTCTCTCCTTGTCCCAGACTTGCGGTAGGGGGAGGCAGTGGGGAGGAGCTCACCGCCAGCCTGCCGGGTAGTGGCGGACCCCCGTGGACGTGCACTTACACATGTGCCTGGTGTGTTCTGACACGTGCTGCCGGACGTGGGGCTGGGGAGACGCGCCAGGGAGGCAGACTGAACAGGCCGCGCTTGTGTGCGCACGTCCCAGGCAAGCTCCAGGTGTGCGTGCCCAGTTTTGCACAGCTACCGGTGGTGGAAGGACCACTGTTAGTTGAATTCTTCCTTGAAGCTTGTAGGTAGTTGGGGGTGCGTCTGCTCTGTTGGTTAGAGGAATATTTATGCCCTATTTTGACTATTTGTTTGGTAAACTACATTTTCTGAAAGGGGACAGATCGACACCACAAATTCCCGTTGCTTTGTCTCCATGGAGGCGGGGAGAAATATGTTTCCTCCTCCTTGGAGGTCAAGTCTCCATAGAGGCTGCAGACTCTTGGGGTGGAGTTGCAGACCAGGGGAACCAGCTTTTGGGGTGTCAAGAGTGGAGGAGTAGACATGGTCCAGTGAAGAAAGGGAGGTGTCCAGTGGCACCCCCTCTCCACTGACTGCAGGTAGCCGAGGTCCATCCTTCAGTTTCCTTGAGCTGTGGGGTGAAGGCTGAGAAGGATGGAGATGCTTCTGGTTCTGAGGAACGAGGAACAGTGGTCTTTTTCCTTCTGCAATGCCTCAGGCAGTAGGGTGGGGTGGGTGCTCCGAGGGTCTCTGGATTCTAGCAGCTGTCTCAAATCCCAGTGCTCTTAGGTGATGGGACAGTGGTGGGCAAATCCAGGTCTGGGGCCTGGGGTAACACCAGGAGTGAGAGTGAAAGGGAGGGTGGATGTGGTGTGTGCTTGGAACAGATGGGACATCTGTAGTGGCCAAAAGCGGCCTCCAGGCAGACCCCACACCTCACTCTCACCCCCCCAATTCTTATACTCAGAGGTGTCACAGCCTCAAGGAACCTCTGGGGTCATTTTGCTTCCGAGCACCCCCATTTCATAGGTGAGGAAACTGAGGCCCACTGTTTCCATCCCTTGCCCAACTCAGCAGGATTATTTCTCTTTATGTGTTATTGTCAGGGGCAGAGGCCAGGATTGATTTTTTCCTTTTGTCTCCAACCCCTGAGGGCTGGTAAGTTCTTCTTCACATCTAGCCTTGATCTTTTTGGCTGCTCATTATTTTTCTGTGGTCAGACAATGCCTGCTTGTCATCTCCTATCCCCGGCCACTTCAGCCCTTAGGCCTGGGGAGCTGGTGAGAAACTGGGTTAGAAGGGGACCCTCCCCACTGCCTATGGGCAGTGTTCCCGGCAGGAGGATCAGCAGCTCTTTCCAGAGGCAGGATGTAGGCACTGGGTTTTCCCCCACCCCCTTTTGGTAAAACCAAAGGCTCCTTGTTGCTTTTGTTGATGTATTTTTGTTCCTCCTTGAACAAAAAGCTGTGGTTTTTGAAGGGGTCTGAGGCTGGAAGGGGTTGAGGTTGCCTGCAGAGGGGGGTGCTGGGCTTTCGGGCTCTCTGGTCTGTCCTCCTGCTTCTGGAACACTAATGGCAGTGGGGCTGTGCCCTATCAGCTGTCCCTGTCCCCAGCAAACCCATAAACAGGAGCCTTCTCAACATCCTCCCTGTCCTCACAGTCACTCTGAGCAGGAAGGTGACTCAGAGGTCCTCATGATAAGCCCTCTCCTGGGGCAGAGGCTCCTGCTGCCTCCCCATGGGCCTGGGGTCTCAAGACACCTACTTTAGAAAAGTTATAAGCAGTAGGCAGCTCCTGACCTGGGGGTGGTGGTTGGGTCTCTCATAATGACCCAGCTTGGAAACAGGGTGGATTTGAAAGATGAATTACTTTGTTCTCCATTGACCCTGCGACGTACAACTTTCCCCAGTGGCCTGAGAGCTGGGGGTGCCCTGGGGGGCCACCTGAGAGAGATGTCAGCTTGCCCTTTGCTGGCTGGGTAGCTGTAGTGGAGGGGAGAGTGCATTGGACAAGGTGTCCGCCCTTGACACTGAACCTCAGTTGCTTTATCTGTAAAATGGGCACACTGGTAACACCTACCTTTTCTAACCCGAAGCCTTGTGACACATTTCAAGAGAAGTCACTCTGCCTGTAAGTTCTCCTGGAGGCCTGGGCTACTGCTGACAGCTGCCTGCTAGCCCTCATGGATGCTGGGCCCCTCCCCCTGCCCCCAGGGCTTCCTGTCCTGTGGGCTATCCCCATGCCTTGTCTTCCCCAGAGCAGCTGATACGCTGTTGAGGGTGTGAAGGGGCACTGCAGAGGCCCCATTGCATTGAATGATTAATAAGGGGCTGAGTGCAGGCTGGCCCATGAAGGGACAAAGAGCAGTTGTGCCCTGGACCCAGGGCCAGGCCAGGGTTGGGTTGCCCAGTTCCCCCCATCCTGGCCTCTTATTCCCTTACTATGACCCAGTGTTGGTGGGACTGGAGTTCTGGTGGGGTCACTAGCTGGAGGCGGGGGCCCCTCTTCTGTCTCAGTGCCCACATTGGCATACACACGCATCCATTCATCTATCCTGGGATGTGAGTGTAGTGGGTAAGGACAGGGAAGGCGGCAAACGGTGAAATTCCCAGCGATGGTTTCTGGAAAGAGGTCAGATCAGTTGGAGCTCTTTTCAGGGCAGTCATGCTGATGGGGGAGGGGCACAGCTCTTCTGCTACTGCTGCGTTTTTCCTCTAAAAACCAGCGCGGGGCACCTGCCTTCCTCCCCTAAGTGGTCTCTACAAGGATCCTGCAGAACAGTGGTTTTGCCCCCCCCCCCCCCCCCGGGGTCCTCCGCAGTTGAGGACACCCTTGCTGTCTGTTTCCTCCCCACCCCCACAGACTCACTCTGTCCCTCCCGCCCTCCCTCTCTTTCTGCTCTCCTGCCTGGAGCTGGGGATGAGGTTGCCATGGGAACCTGAAGCGCAGGGAAAGGGAAAGGCAGGGTTGTCTCGCCATGGCTGGGGGCTGTGGGGAGGGGACAGGGTTGACCCAGCAGGAGGAATGGAGCCCAGCAGCACGTCTGCCTTCCTACCTCAGGCCTGGGGTTGGAGAAGAGGAGGAGGTGAGGGTCAGAGACTGGGGGCTCTTCATTTCTCTCCAATCTAGTTAATCTGATTCAAGATGAAAATCCCCTTCCTCCCCGGGCCAGATGAAGCCTGTCAACATCTAGGCTGGTCGCCCCTTCCCTTCTAATGGAATCAGTGCTCTGGCTGTGGAGGGGCTGAGATCTGGGGCTCATTGGGCTCCAAAGAGGGTGAATTACACGTCAGCCCCACCCAGAAGTACTTGCTGCACGTTGGGGGGCCTCCTGAGACCCTCTGGGTGGAGTGTAGGAGGTGTTGCAGGTGGTGAATGTGGCCTGTAATGAGTGCTGCTGCAAGTGGAATTGCTGGCCTTGGTGTCTAGCAGACACGCTTCTCTGCAGAGAGCTCATCTACACATGTATTGTGTGTGAGGAATAACGGGGTGCGTAGGGCCCTCGGAACTGCGGGGTGGGGAAGCATGTCAGGGACACACGCTTGCGTTTGCCTGGCTGTCCTTGGGCTATTGGAGCTGGCCCTCCGTTTTAACCCTGTACATTCAGGCAAATGGAAACGCCAGGTGCGCAGACTGGCTCCTGTGCACATGTGTTTGCTGAGCCTGCCAGCTACCCTGCCCCTTCATACGTTAACCAGTGCCATCTTCTCAGGGTTTGGGCCAGAGCTGCCCTGGGTGTCTTCTTCATCCCCCTGCTGTTGGACCTAACCTCCCTCCTCTGCTCTGCCACATGAGTCTCTACCTACAGATGCTCTCACCACACTCCAGCCCCACGATCCCTTCAGAATGGCTCTGACTGCACGACTGGGTCCTCTCTGAAGCCTTCCCTCTTAGGACCTCAGGCCCAGCCAGTTCTGCTAGAGATCTGATTTCGATCCCTCTTGTTGTTCTCTTTCTGGTCTCCAGGAACAGACTCCCAGTGTTTTTGTTGGTGTTGGTGTTGGTGTTGGTTTTTTTTGAAGATTTATTTTATTGTTTGAGAGCAGGTGAGGAGAGAGAGAAGGGGAGGGCCCAGAGCAGTCTCCATAGTTGTACATCATTAGTTGTGACATGGTTTCATTCCACACAGGTGACGTGGGGCCGTGTAGGGCAGGAATCAGATCGGGGGCCTCCCACATGGGAGGCAAGAGCCTTCACCGCCGAGCCATCCTAGTGGATACCAGTTGTACCGCAGTTCAGTATGTGGGGTTTGCACGGGCTGGGGCCTGGAATCGAGTCCCGGACCTCACAGTGGTGAGGCAGGTGCTCAGCCGCTGAGCTATCCCGGCATGCCTAGACTCCCAGTCCCTCCCTTTCCCAGGAACTGCTTGGGAGCTTTGAATGGCATTCCTCAGCTGTGGGTAACCCTGGTTTCATGGAGCTGAGCCAAGCTCGGGAGCTGGACCCACAGCCTTAGGCCCCACATTCATCTGTGGGCCATGCCAGCTGCAGGCACCTGTGTTTACTTTTTAGTCTCTTCACCCTCCTCCCTCTGGTGGGGCAGCTGCGGGCCTGGGAGGCAGGACCCAGGCAGGGCAGTGGAGGCTAAGGGTTGGATCCCAGCTAGAATCACTTAGATCCAAGATAGTGAAACTAGATGGGAGGAAAAAACGATTTGCACACGTCAATGGCAGGGCCAGAGTCCAGCACTGTGCCCTTTCTAGTCATGCCCCTCCCACTCCTGCCCAGGTTGAGTTCTCCAAACCCCAGGTCCTGCCTGTCACTGAGGCAGTTCGTGTGTTCAGCAGTAGCTCTGGCTAAAGGTGGTACAAGGAGGTGGCTGGAGAACATGCCAGGTTTGGTGAGGGCACCGGGGCAGGAGGCTGCTCACAGCTACCTCTAGGGCATGTCAATCGGCTGGGGTGCAATGTGCCTCTTACCTGGGGACAGACAGCCTGTGAATTGGGGATCTGCTTGTGGTCACAGTGTGGTGGCGTGTGGCCACCCAGGGCTGAAAATGGCCAGAGAAACCACCCAGCAGTCCCTACAATCGTCGGGGCCCACGTGGACCCCCAACCATCTCACATTAGCAGCACGGGTACACCAAGCACACTGACTCAGGGCTGCCTCTCCTCTAGCTGGTTTGCTGGGGACTTCGTCAACCCAGTGGGATGTAGGAGACCTGAGTTCTAGTCCCAGCCCAACTTTAACACCTGCTGCGGCATTCATTTATTCAACAAGTATTCACTAGACACTGGGTACTATTCTGGGAGCTTGGGATAAATCAGTGAACAAAAGAGACCAAAAACCCCTCACCTCAGAGAAGGTGGGGAGAGAGAAGACAATAACCTGATGTGATAAATAAGTTAATTATGAATGCCGGGTGCCAGCATGCTTCCTCCTCCTCTGGGAAATCAGGGGGTTGGGCCAGATGGTCCTGGGGGTCCCGCAGGCGTGGCTGTGAGGGCTTCCCTGGCTCCTGCTTACCTCCAAGCCAGCCTTCTCTCTGGGGGAAAGGCCCCTGGTCTGTTTGGTGTCTGGAGATTGGAGGGTTTGGTTCAGGGTGCTGGGTTCTGGGGAGATTGTCTGGGTGCCAGCACTTACTGGCCTTGTGCCTTGGCCACATTGTTGAACCTCTCGGAGCCTCTGCTCTGTCATCTGTCAAAGGAGGAGACTAGGGTGTAGTTGTGAGAATTTGATGAACTAAGGCAATACCCTTAACTCAGGGCAAACATCAGCGGTTGGTACAGTGTTATCTATTTACCCGAGGGTGACCTCTTTTCTGGCATTAGGGTGATCTCTCACCTACACTCCAGTTCAGTTGGACCTTGTTAGTCCTTTGAAATACTACTTTGAATGTATGCATTTTTTTTCTCTTATCATCTCCTCCAGGAAGCCCCCCTGGATATGCATGTTTCTTTTCCTTTGATTTTTATCTCTATCCCTTCTGACGTTTCTGCGTAGTTGGTCCCCATTTGGGGTCTTAGCTGAAAACTTTGTCCTGACCCCATGCTCATCGTCTCCCCAGTTTGGCCCGGCCCCCTTGACCTCCCTGTGTGGTAGAGACTCTAAAGCATGAGTTATTCCTACACAAGGGTGATCTGAAACCCTTAGGGTGTCCCTTTGGCTCAGGACAGTTCTCTGTGTCTGGCCAGCCACTCAGGCCCGTTGTGTCTCTAACTTAGCTCAGCCCAGGCTGAGTGTGAGAGACACTGGCCTTCCTTCAGCGTGGACAGGGCACAGTGTGGTCCTGCTGCTGGGGCAGGGGCTGCCCACGGGTAAGAGGAATTTGCCAGCAGAGAGTGAGGGTTCTGTGAGAAGCCCAGAGATTCTGCACTTTCCCCAAAGTGACCCCCACTCTTTTTTCTGTTCTGCAGACACTACCCCAAGCAGTCTTTCACCATGGTGGCCGACACCCCGGAAAACCTCCGCCTCAAGCAGCAGAGTGAACTCCAGAGTCAGGTGAGAGGGCAGGGCCGGTGCCAGGGCCTGACGGGGAGGGAGGGCTGTTGTAACCCCTGCATGTGGCAAGGGCTTCCCCCCGGGGTTACTCAGCAAGGCCAAGGTGCTAACTAACATCTGAGCACTTGCCTTGTTTCCCTGTCCCCACCCTTGCCCTGCGCCCAGTGACTTCGTATTCCCTGGCTTTATCAAAGGAGTAGGGGAAGGCGTGCCCCCCTCTAAAGTGGGTTAGAGAGGTGTAGGTGTCTGATTTGTCTGCCCTGGGAAATTTCACATGGGGGCTCTAAAGCCCACCTCTTCCAGGCAGCTGTTTCTCTTTACCTGCTCTCCCCTCAAACCCACCCTCAAAGGAGGGGCACTCCCCTCTCAGGGCTGGGCCCTTCTGAGGTTACACAGCCCACCTTCTGTCGCCATGTCCCCAAACCTCCCACATGCCCCCTGAGACGGGCTGTGAAGGGGGCCTTGCCCTGGGTGGCTCGTCAGCCTGTGTCGATGGTCCTGATTTTCCCGAGCGCCTGCTGTGTGGGGGTGGTGCGGGCCCACAGGAGGGGAAGGGTGTTTCTACTTTATGGAGAAGGAAAGAGATGCCAAGGACTTGGAATGCTGCTTTATCTAACTCTGGAGACTGGTGTTCTTTCTGGTTCTCTGCTCAACTCCCCAAGGAGCACTATCTCTTACCTTGATAATAGACCTGATAGTCCCTTATGCTGGTGAGAACTTTTGTAGCTTAGCAAATGCTTTGAGTTACTTTACCTCATTTATCCTTGACCCTACTCTGGGGGTCAGATGAGGGAGCCAAGGCTGAGAGAGCCACCGGCCTTTGCCTGTGGACACGCAAGTGCACAGCAAGTGGAGTTTCAGTATGTGGGCTCCCGTTTTTTTCTTTATTTATTTTTTTTTATTTATAGTTTTGAAGACTCATTTTCATTTATTTAATTGTTTTATACAGAGACACAGAGACAGAGAGAGAACTGAACTGGGGGAGCTCCCCAGTTCAGCACACGGGTCCGCACGGGCCGGGGCCGGGACTCGATCCCCAGACCCCGGTGCTGCAAAGTGAGCGCCCAACCCACTGAGCCATCCCGGCTTCCCCACCGTTTTTTTCACCCTGGAACACAGTGCCATGTCCACGTGCAGCCTGTGTGGGGTCCACCGTGATGGGGCGCGAGTGTGGGAATCTAATCGCGGCTCCCGCCTGCCAGCCCCGCCCCCACCCGTGCCGTGGTGAAAGCTGCAGTTACTAGGGGACTCGGTGAGGACACCAGACCTGTGCCAACTGAGGAAGAGGGTTGAGATGGCCCTGGGGCTGGAGCTTGGTCTGCACAGGGAAGATTCAGGCCAGACCTTAGCCAGGCCCTGACGACTACCCCAGACTCCCTGTCCTGTGGGGAGCCAAACGGGGACACATGGGGCAGGCAGGCCAAGGCATGGTGGAGTGACCTGTATTCAACCCATAGCTTGAGAGGGGCAGTCAGAACCCCAAGTGGTAGAAGTCCCATCAGAGGGACCTGGAGGAAGGGGGGTGGGAGGGGACAGCTGGTCTTTAGGAAGGTGCAGGTCCATAGGTATGGGAGGGTGTGCTGCACACACACTCAGCTAGAGGCAAGGGGCTCTCTCTTTGAGAAACTTGAACTGGGCTAATTCCCTCAGCCTTTGTTGGCCCCACAGAAGCTTGGCTGCAGCGCTTTTTGCCCCTGTAATCTGATCCCTGAGGGGTACCTCCTGTCTCTCAGGGGCCCTCTGGGTGGTCTTCTGGGTTCCTGGGCTTCTGACTCTGGCAGGCTGGGGAAGTCTTGAGAATCATGGTCATTCTCCATTTGGGTCCTCAGTGAGGGCCAGGCCCAGACCTCGTTTAAGCTTTAAAACCAGCTGATGAAGGAGGGACTCTTGTCCCCATTGTACAGGTGGGGGATACTGAGGTTTCGAGAGGCCACGCCCCTTGTCCAGATGCAGATTTCAAGGCCTTTGTGCTTAGCAGTTCTGCAGGTTGCTTTGGCCCCCAGCCTAATGCTCCCCATCTGCCCTGCGCACCAATCACCAGCGGGGACTGGCGGGCTTGTTGGAAAGCATATTCCTAGACCCCGCTCAAGGGCAGTTCTGGGTGGAGCCCACGAATCTGTGTTTTGACTGCCCTGGTGATTCTGATGAGGACTTTTGGTCCCAGACATACTTTGAGAGGCTTAGAGCTGGACTGAGGGGCAGGGACGGAGGCAGGAGGACCTGAGGGACCCAGGCTCACCCTTTCTGCTGTGAGAGGTGTGAGCCCTGGGAGTTAGGGCATTGCATTGAGAGCATAGCTCTAATCTTCTGTGGTTGGGTTCCTCAGGGGCTGGGAATTGAGGTAAACTGAGCAGAGGGTGGAGACAGGACCTGCCCTCTTTGCAGGCCTGGTTCTATCTCCCCTCCACCGCCCCCAGCTGTGTGGACTGACCTGGCCACTTGCTGCTGTTAGCTTTTTTTTTTTCCCACTGGTAAAATGGGGACAGCAAACCTCAGTTGCCTCAAGGTTGGGGGCTGGGCTTGCTGTTCTGAGGCTTGGAAGGGCTGAGCTGGCCTGGCAGGGGATGGTGACAGGTTCTGGTTCCTGTGGCCGCGGTGGGGGCAGGGCTGGCTCTAGCTGCCTGTGGCTGGCAGGAAGGGAAGTGGGAACCTCCTCTGCCTACACTGCCCCACCCCACTTTCCAGGGCCCCTTCCTGGGCCTGTGTTGGTGTGTCTAAGCCCTCCCTACCCAGTCCCTGGGAAGCTGCCTGTGCTATTTCAACTTTTATTTGTTTTCCCGTCTCCAGATTGGTTCCCCAAGTGGTACTTTGGGTGTCTGGGACACCTGGAGCCTCCCCTGCGGGGGAGGTAACCACAGAACCGGCCAGAAATGACCCTCTGGGTGGTCCTGCCCAGGCCTGGCTGAGGCAGGGAACTGGCGTTTGGGCCCCAGCAATCCCCAGCGCCCCCACAGCTTTCCCCGCTCAAGTAGAAGCAACATCTTTGGGGTGGGACTGAGCTGTGGGTGTCTGTGTGGCTCCCTGAGCCCAGGCAAAAGTGTGAGCAGAATGTCTCTTTCATTTTCTCCCTCATGGTCACATGGAGGCACCTCCCTGGTGCGGTGCAGCCCCAGCACAGGGTGGGACATGTCACACGGGGCCTGGCCTGTCTTGGGGCAGGGTTCCTACTCTCTTATCTTGGATCCTGTGACCTGCAGAGAGCATACCTGTGCCACTCTTTACGTGAGCTGGCTGTGCAAAGGTCGAATCCTGGAACTGCCACTACTAGCTATGTGACCTTGGGCAAACTTTAAACTCTGAGCTGGAGTGCCTTCATCTATGAAATGGGAGTTACCTCTCTCCAAATGTGGTTGTGAGAATGTTAGTGCACACCAGGCATTTAGGACAGTTCCTGCCAGACTCAGCACCCAATAAACGTTTGCTATTCCTATTCTGGAAAGACCAGGAAGTGGAGCTTGGGAGTGATGAAACCGCTATAGATGCGCTGACCATCTGACGCTGCTTCTAGCACTGACCTTTCCCATCAGCTCTCCTTTCCTTTGTATGTGCCTAATTTCAGACCTGATTTTGTTTTTGTTAGAAGTGGGTGGGTGACGTAGTGTATGGGCTCAGCATAAAATAGGCACATAACAAGTGAAAATTGTTGGTATTGTATTTTTTTCAACAATTTTTTTTTTTACGTCAGGATCTTTCCTCTTGTGTTGGGTCAGCAGGGCAGTCATTTTCCAAATTGAGCTTCTTGTTTGTTTGGAGATTTTGTGTCTGCATTCGATTCATTCATCATTTACCCAACACACATTTGTTTGTACCTACTGTTTGCTGGTAGAGCGATAAACAAGATAGATCCTGGGAGAATATTTAATAAATGTACATATAAAATGTAGTGTTTCATGGGTGGTGGTGGTTTGGGCTTGAGGAGCCTCAGGTATCAGTCCTGGCCCAGCCGTGGGGGTTTCCAGGCTGTGAGGCCCAGCACCACCCAGGCAGAGTCATCTGGCCACTGCGCTGTGTTGTACCCTGACCCCTTGACCCTACCAACAACTGTGTTGAGTGACCTCAGAGACCCTCGTCACATCCTGGCAAGCCGTCCCAGATGAGGGCGAACACTCCTGCTTAGATAATGAGCCCTGATAGACCCTGGCTCCCCACTTTTTAACGTGTTACCCACTCCAGCACCAAACAGCCTTTCAGACTATTCCCCATCTCTTCTCTATAGTCAGGGCCTGCGGTGCTTAAAAATGGTTACAAACTCCAAGGCTGGGAGGGCTTTTAGAGATCAGCTCTCCAGTCCCTCTTGTTGAGCCCCTGCCTGTCTTGTCTCAGTCCCCAGACCTGCCTGATCTGGGCTCCGTTGTGCCAGAAGTGAAATGAATTTTCCTTCCCCAGCGGGGAGGGAGAGGTAATTCCTGAGCCTGGGAACCCACTGATGTCATCGCATTGTCGCCATGGCAATTATTCCCCTGGATTAGGGGCCTGAGCCTTGCCAGGCCAGGAAGTGGAGGAAGGAGTGGAGGATTGGCATTTGTTCAGCACTCTAACGTTGACAAAGCACTTTCACAACTCCCCTTATCAGTACGGTGGGAGCCTTGCGATGGCTACTTGAGAGCCACTGTCTGTAATTGGCACCATTGATTGGAATGGGTGGTTTTATGATCCCCCATTTTACAGATTTGTACATCAAGGCCCAAGAGGTCACATCATTTGCCCAAGATCACTTAGCACTCGGGGAGATGGAGCCTGTGCCAGTACCAGCTCCCTCTGGCTCTGCCAGTGCTGGTAACAGGAAGCCTCCTCCCAGTGATTCCTATGACAGCCCTTTTACAGGCAAGGAAACCAAGGCTTCAGGCCTTGGATTTGGGACTTCTGTATCTGAAGCTACAGAGTCTGTATTTTCAGACTCTTAAGTACCTGCCCTGCCCTGATGCTTCTTTCCCAGAGGGTCCCCCCCGGCACTAGCCCCCCAGCACTAAGAGTCACCATGCTGGCCTACGCCGTCCTGGACGGTCTGATGCCCGGTAGTTCTGGGTCCTTGGGGTGGGTTGATACCTGCATTCACTGCGTTGACTTCCTGTCTGATGGGAACTAGCATGTCCGGGCCTTTGTTTTCAGTCTGAATCAAAACAAAGGAAGTTGTGGGACCTTTTAGGAAGAAGCCTGGATGGCTGAGCTGGGGCTGCAGGGCACACAAGGGCCCCTGACCCCTGGGGGTGTGTGGAGGAACTGCCAGGTGGGGCCTGGTTGCCTCGTGGTGCAGCTTAGCGCTGTGGCTGGGTGATTCCATCCATGCCTGGGAGCTGCCTGGGCTTGTCATCCTGGAAACTCCCAAGGTCCTGGGCCTCATGTCCTAGACTGACCTGCCTCCAGGACAGTGCGGCCCCCATGCAGAAAACCCAGGCAGCTGGTGGGGTTTGGAACAGCTGGCCGCTGAGGTAGACAGTGAAGTCTGTGGAAGCCAAGGAACTGCTCCCTGTGCCATGGACATTTCCAAGCTTCCATTCTGTTCTTTAAACCTCCTGGGGGAGGACAACATTATCCTCATATTTCCATTCCTTTAGTATTTGGAAAGTCCTTTCTGCTCTCTGACTTGAGCTCCTCTACAACTCGATTTTCTATGGAATTCTCAGAAGAGGGAGGGCAGGTAGGGTTCTTCCCCAGAGCTTGGAACCCTGTTCTGACCCTCCACCACTTCTATCTCCTGTGGCATTGACCTCAGAAGCTGGCCTGGCAGGTTTCAGGAAGCTGAGGGGCCTATCAAAGGCTCATTGATGAAGTCTTCCGAGTGGCTGTCTCTCTGCCCTCCTTTCCGGGTGCCAACTTTTTATCCCTTGGCACAGCCCTCATTCAGCTGGTAGCTTAAAAGCTCCCCAGGTTCTTGGCGAGTAGGGCCATATCCTGGCTAAGGTGAGGGCTGGGGCAGGCTTTGGAACTCTGGAAAGAACCTTCTTCCTGTAGCTTTCAGGCGGGATGGGCTGGCAGTGACGGGTCAGGAGTCAGGCAGATGAAACTTTGCACCTTGGTGGCTCTGGACGTTTGCTGCAGCTCCGTTTCCTTATCCGTAAAATGGAGCTAATTATAGTATCCGGTAAGATTTAGGTGAGATAGTCGATATCAAGCACCTAGCACTCAGAATGCACTGAATATGGACTAATAGGCTGTCATTGTTAGTCTAACACTTTTTGGTTAAGGCTTCTGCTTTGAGTTGGGATGGTGGGGAGTTTGGGGTGTCTGGGTGGATGTCACTACAGGGAGGTTTCTGGTTAGGATCTCTCTCCTGGCTGGTTACTGCCTCAGAAGTGGGCACAGGCTCGGGCCCTCTCTGCTTCCTCTGGCTTGACTCTAGTCTCTCTCCCCCCTCGGTCCTTCAGGTGCGCTACAAGGAAGAGTTTGAGAAGAATAAGGGCAAAGGCTTCAGTGTGGTGGCAGACACACCTGAACTCCAGAGAATCAAGAAGACCCAGGACCAGATCAGTAATGTAAGCTCCCCGGCTCCCGTGGGACCCACGCTGCTCCGCTTCCTCGCCTCCTCCCTGCTGGTCTGGCTGATGGCTGCTGGAGCAGAGGGAAGGGAAGGGCTTGGGGTTCCCAGATACCTTTTCTCTGTGCACCCAAGACTCTGCCCACATAGCATTTCTGCCTTCACAGGACTGAGCTTTGGGGGATCTTGCAGGGAGGGCCTGTGTGCTCAGTCACCCCCCACTTTCTTTGAAATTTTGTGGGTTTGTTTTTTTTTCCAGGCTCTAGGGGGTGTTAGGGTCCAGTCTGGCTGTTTTGTCTGAGCACAAAGGTTAAAACTGGGTGGCAGGGATGGGGAGGGCCCGCCTCCCCCTTGTCTGCCTTTGGGTGCTGACATTGCAGTCATTTCCGCCCTCCTTCAGCTTCCTCCCCCACCTTGGCTTGTTCTTCCTTCCTGTGTAAAAACCCCAGCCAGCTTTGCCTGCAGTCCCCTCACCCCCTGGCCCGGGCCCTCCTGGACCCAGGACAGTCACCAGCATCTGATTGGCAGGGCTGGGTATGGATCCTCGGGGCCCATGGGACCTATGGCCAGGGAACAGGCCTCGGTTTCCTGCTTCCCTGAGCTACAGACCAGCAGCCTGTGTGGCTCAGGGCTTGTGGGGAGGCTGCCTGGAGGGCTTTGGGCGTGTGGGGTGGGGTGCTGCTGAGAGCCACAGTACGGAATATGGGCTGCAGACCCGTGCACAGAGCCGTGGGGAGTGCCCAGCCAGCTGGGCCAGGAGGCCCTACAAGTGAAGGACCAGGCAAACAGGATGGGAAGGGCTCAGCGAGTTGCTCAGTGTCACTCTGGGCTGAGGGACGGGACAGAGGCTGTGGAGGGCCTGGGTTTCAGGTGGTCCAGCCAGCATCCACCCCTGGGCTCCCCATCTCTACCTGGCCTTCTTGGCAGGACGCTTCTTCTAGAGGTTAGCGGGGCCATGCTTAGAGTGGGCTCCATCAGTGACCCCGGTGGCTTTCAGAAGCCAAGGCCCAAGCCAGAAGAACTAGCCATGCCCAGGACCAGGGCTTTCAAACTTCGCTTACAAGCTACAGTATGAAATACGTTTCGTAAAGTGACCCTCCAAACAGGCTTGCTTATTTATTTAGAGAGAAAACAGGATTGAAACTTGAATGGAAGAATCCTTACTATAAACCAATGTCTCCTCAATAACTTTAATATATTTTTATTTATTTATTTATTTTTGACAGAGAGAGAGACAGAGACAGAGACAGAGAGAGAACTGAACTGGGGGAGCTCCCAGTTCAGCATATGGTTCCGCACGGGCCGGGGCCGGGATTCGATCCTCGGTCCTCAGCGCTACAAAGTGAGCGCTCAACCCACTGAGCCATCCCGGCTTCCCCAGTAACTTTAACAATAATAATAATAATAAAAAAAAAGAGTCCTTACTACTGGAGGACACTCAGATATTTCTCTTCTATTTAATTTTGTAAAGAAGCTGGTTGCAGACTTAACTAGATGGGTTGTTGACCTGTAGTTTGAATTTTGTGGCTTGAGGAAACGGAGGGCTTTTCTTGGGCTAGGAGGGCGTGCCTCGCAGGACTCTAATCCCACCCCCCCACCCCCAAGAAAAAGCCTGTCTCAGTTGCTTTTTTACAAGCCAGAGCCAAAGGTAAAGAAGAGGGATAGAAAGTCTGTGTCTTAGAGCTCACCACAAGGAAAAGGGGAGGAAGCCTTGGGTAATAGGGAAAAGTCTAATGGCTCATAATGCTGGAATCTTGACTCTTTAACCTCTGTGCTTTTCATTATGAAGATTCTTATCTTTTATCACTGATGCTTGCTCCCCATCTATAATCCCAGTCCCCCAACATGTTTACTCATTGCTTCCAGCCTGTAGGTTTGGGGTAGGGGAAGACAAGCAGGCCCAATCATTGCTGCCGCCCTTTCTGGAAGGCTTCCAGAATACTCCACACCCAGCCTATGGCACCTGCTCTTCCCTCCACCTTCCACCAGTTATTGGAGGTGTTACTTACTGAGGAGTCCTGGTAACAGAGCTCACTGTAGCCAAGATATCCACACCTAAGGAGATAACCATCTTATCATTAACCACAGGGTTGCAATTAGCTGATTGTCCTCTGCTCTGAGGTGGGGGAGGTGACTTGAACCTGACCTGGTTCTGCTTTTGCAGCTTTAGCTGGGACTTGTGAGGTGTGACCACAAAGCTCGAAGACTTGGTTTTAGCACATGCAGTTAGAATCTGTCAGATGTGGGCCTCCCAACAATTGCACAAGAATCACTGGGGAAGGTTTACTGAAAATGCAGGCTTGTAGGCCTCCTCCCAGGGCTGTCTAAATCAGTGACTCTGGAAGCGTGGCCCAGGAACCAGCATTTAAAACACATTCCCTGGGTTACTGTGGCGCTTACTGAAGTTTGAGAACCATTACCTAAGAGTCTGAAAATGCTTCCATAAGCCCTAAGCAGAGGGTGCCAGGCCTGGCCATATCTCACAACTCCAAGGGCATTTTAAACCATGCTTAGAGCCATTGTTAACTTTGTCCCGCCTCTAAAAGAATTTTGGGAAAGATGGTGTTTAGAGCCACACCTTTTGTTCTGTACCCAAAATAGTGTTCCTGTATATAGCATGTCCCTCTGTTGCCAGCTTAGTACCCAGTGACTCGTAGCTGTTTGCAGAGGTCAGACCATCTTGTAAAGAGATGAAGATTTGCCTCCCTGGAGAAATATGCTGTAGACTAGAGAGTTTACCAGCGAGAGCACTTTAAACACAAGTGTCTGGTCTTCCTAGGTGGTGTTGAAATGCTTTGGGGGGGTGTGCCCTGCCATTCATCCTACTGAGAGGCAAGATGGTGAGGTGGGAAGAGTCCTAGAGAGCAGAATCCCAGTTTCTCTGATTCAAGGGCTGGACAGGCCTCACTGAGCCTTGGTTTCCTCCTCTAAAAATGGGGACCTTAGGCCCTAACGTTAAAATTTGGTTGTGAGGAAAATGTCAAGTTCTTGACATTTGATAAATATTGTCCATTGTTGCTTTAAAGGCAGACCTATTTGCTTTCTACGTTCTGACTAAAGAAGGGTCATGGCGTAAAGATTGGCTGAAAAGTTGGGCCATTATCTAGTACGGAGAATGTGTGGGAAATTTTGAGTCAAGATACCAGTAAGTTACGTATCTCTGGTGAGTAGCTGTGTCTTATTGAAGGCAGCTAAAGGGTTGATTGATTGCCAGTGCCACCGGCTATGGGCTGAAGTTTATCCTTTTGGAATCCTGGCCTTTGGTCATGAACTCTAATGGCTGTAATGGATGGGAAACTTTAATTGCTAAGACTCCTTTGCGGGAGCCACTACCTTCTAGTAGAGAAGCTGTGCTTTTTATTTTTGCCTTTTTTTTAATTGTTAAATTTATTGGGGTGACATTGGTTGGTAAAAATTACATAGGTTGAAGCTCTGCTTTTATTTACCTATATATTTATTTATATATTGAGTTTCTATATACCATTTTGTGTCTTTTAAGTTCTTCGTTTTCTGTGAAATATAGCACCCACTAACCCGCACCATAAACCCCTTGGTGAGTGCACTCACCATGCAAGTCAAGAAACAGCACTGCTGCACCCCTGTCAAATAGAGTTTTCAAAGTGTTAAAAATATCTCAGGGAATGCCGGTATAGCTCAAGAGGCCCTATAAACCCATATGCTGAACTGCGGCACAACTGGTCACCATCAGGATGGTGGTGAAGGTTCTTACCTCCCATGCGGGAGGCCCCCGGTTCGGTTCTGCCCCACCACACCCACCTATGTGTAATGAAACTATGTCAAAAAACTACTGATATGTAGCTATGGAGACTGCTCTGGGCCATCCCCCCTTCTCTCTGTCTTTCTCTCTCACCTTCTCTCAAACAAAATCTCTTTTTTTTTTTTTTTTAAATCTCAAATAGTAAGCATCTGTCATATATTTAACTTAATTATGAGGAGCTAGCTGGAGGGTGGAGAATATGACAGAAGTGATGCCTAGTCAGTGAAAAAAAGTGCTGATACAGAACTGGTTAATGACCTGCCATTAGCTACAGAACTGATTAATGTCCTACAAGACCATAAAACCATAAACTTTGCAGCTATCCTTGCTGTGGGTAGAAATCCTTTGCATTTCTACCGGTCAAAAATAATTAGCAGCTTAAGGATGCTGGAATAGCTCATTGGCTGAGCACTTGCCTCACAATTGTGAGGTGTGGGGTTCTGTCCCTCCCCACAACCCCCAAGCCCATGCAAACCCATACGCTGAACTGCAGAGCAACTGGTAACCGCCGAGATGGCTCAGTGCCCAAGGTTCTCACCTCCCATGCAGGAGGCCCTCAGTTCAGTTCCTGCCCCGTGAAGCCCCACATCCACCTGTGTGGAATGAAACCATGTCCCAACTAATGACATACAACTATGGAGACTGCTCTGGGCCCTCCTCCCTTCTCTTTCTCACCTCCTCTCAAACAATAAAATATATCTTAAAAAAATAATTAGCAAGCTTATATTCCTTAGGTTAGCTTTAGTCTTTATCAATAGTAAGTAGTGAAGTCAAACAAAATTCCAGCCCCAGAGTCAAATGGCATATGGAGGCAGGTTTGTTGGACAATCCTGTAGCTTAATGTTTGAAATTGTGTGCTATTCTGTCTCGCTGTCTTTGGGCACCATTGGGTTTAAAGGTTCATCTATAATACATGTTTGTACATAGCTGTAGTCCATTTATTTTTCACTACTATATATTATTCCAATTGTGCTTATACCACATTTCATTTATTCTGGTGTTGAGGGTGATAGACATTTGGATTGTTTCCATGTATATGGACATCCTCATGCATATTTCCTAGCATTAGTGTGGTGTGGAATTGCTGGGTGTTAGAATGTACATTCCTTCAATCTTACCAAGATAATGCCAAGCAATTTTCCGAACAGCTGTACTGATTTACCCTCCTGCCAGCAGTAACAGGAGTTCCCATTGTTCTCCATCCTTTGACTTGTTCATCTTAAATGTTTTGATTCTGTGTGGTGGCATCTCATTGCAGTTTTGTTTATTATGTTTTGTTTTTTTT
>PVKE010025792.1:0-22769 GCA_004027555.1 Craseonycteris thonglongyai | reverse complement strand
TACAGAGACAGAGAGAGAACTGAACTGGGGGAACTCCCCAGTTCAGCACATGGGTCCGCAAGGGCCGGGGCCGGGATTCGATCCTTGGTCCCCGGTGCTGCAAAGTGAACGCTTAACTCACTGAGCCATCCCGGAAGATCTTTAAGGAACGACTGGTCTCTCTCATCCCAGCTTCCCTCAGCACACATACTCCATCCCTCTCTTTTTTGCACAACCAGTTTTCTTGATGCATCCAATTTCTCATGGCCTCACAATGGCCATCCCACATTCCAAATATTTCTCAGAGAAGAAGACAGGACAAGATCATCTTTTTCAATGAGATTTCACAATCTGTATGGCACAAAGAAGTCTTTCCTTTGTCTACTTAATGATGGCCAGGAGTGAAGCAGAATCGTGGAGCATGGAGAAATTGGAGAAATATCCTTAGAAGAGGACGTGGATGGAATTTGCAAAGATGATGTCTCAATACAGAAAATAACTAAACTAGGATGCTCCTAAGCAAACTAAAAAATGTCTCAATGTGGAATTAATTTTGATTGAGTGCCTACCATGTGTCAAGCATCTGCTAACTCTTTAAGTTATTGTATGACCACACCAACAGTTTCTCTCATTGCCCTAGGTTCTCTCGACATATTGCCAGTATCAGTTTCCTATTGCTTTTGTAACAAAAATCACCACCAAGTCAGTGGCCTAAACCAACACAAATATAATATTATTTTGCAGTTCTGGGTATCATAACCAAAATGATCCTGCCTGAGCTAAAGTCAAGAAATTGCCAGGGTTGCATTTCTTTGGAAAGCTCTCAAGGAGAATTCATGCCCTTTCCTTTTCCAATGTTAAGAGGCTGCCTCCATTCTTTGGCTCATGGCCCCTTCCTCCATCTTCAAAGGCAGCAGTGTAACAACTTTTCTCTATGAACTTCAGTCCTCATATCTTCTCTCTCTGACTCAGTTCTTCTTGCCTCCTTTTTATAAGGAGGGATGTGATTACACTGGGATCATCCAAGTAATCCCAGAAAATCTCCCCATCACAAAATCCTTAACTTAATCATACCCAAAAAGTCCCTTTTACCAGGTAAGAGCATATATTCACAGTTTCTAAGAATTGGGGGCATGCTGGATAGCTCAGCAGGTTGAGCGCTTGCCTTGCAACCATGAGGTCCAGGGATTGAACCCCAGCCCTGGCCTGTGCAAACCCATATGCTGAACTGGGATGAAACTGGTAACCACCAGGATGGCTCTTCAGTAAAGGTTCCCACCTCCCATGTGGGAGGCCCCTGGTTAGGTTCCCACCCTATGTGGCCACAGATCTACCTGTGTGGAATGAAACTATGTCATAACTAATGATATAGAACTATGAAGACTGCTCTGGGCTCTCCTCATTTCTCTCTCTCTCTCTCTCTTTCTCTCTCTCTCTCTCTCTCTCTCTCTCTCTCTCTCTCTCTCACCTTCTCTCAAACAAACAAAAACAAATCTTAAAAAAAAAGAAAAGAATTCGGAGGTAGAAATTGTAGGGAAAGAGGGTGGCATTATTTAGCCAATCACAATGCCCAACATATAGGAAGAGTTTAATAAAGGTTTCTGTAGTTAATGTACTTAATTACCATTCTGCTAAGTGTGCTCATATTTAAATCTTAAAGTGAACAAGAAATTCCGCAGAAACATTCCTTTTTTTTTTTCCTTGATACTTGGGTCTCCTATTAATCACCTAAAACTTACATTCGTAACAGATCTGAAAATGCACTTGAGTAGGTGAGAAATACAGAAATACGTGATTTCAGTTGCTGGTTCAATCTCTTTTTTGTTAAGCCTTGAAAACTTGATATTTGAAAGAGAAGGACTGTGTAACAATTCCATTTTATAAAATATTCTTCCAATTTAGGAACATAGGATTTTACAAGGTTCCAAATGTCCTCTAATGAAGCTTTAAAATAGGAAGTCAAACACACACACACACACACACACACACACACACACACACACACACACACACACGGGGATTCCTTGGAATGGCCAATGACTAGGGTTTTCCAATTCTTTACATGCTCTTTGAGAAATATTTAAATAAAAAAAATCAAATGATGGCCTTTCTGAGTAGCAACCATTCCAATTACTTCAACTTATCACCACACAAGAATGAGCAACTGTTTATTGAAGTTCTTTCTCCTGAAGCAGTTCCAGGGTGCTCTTGTTCAGGGGAAAGTCATCAGCTGTGGCTTCTCAAACACGGGAGCCAAACACACAAAGCTCAGTGCTGGGGGCATGCGAGCCCCACGTGAGACACATGCAAGTGGTTTCCCACAAATTCAGAAGGCCCAGGGACCCCAGTCCCACCAACACCACCCCCAGCTCTCCCTCTTCGCTGCCTTTGGATTGCTGGTCCGCACTGCACTTCATGAACTCCTTCCAGTAGGCCATAAGTTGGTTTTGAATGGCTTGATAGGTTGACATTGGTAGGGGTGCCGAATCCTTTATCTGAAAATCTTGGCAGTGCATATATTCAGAATGTCTGAATTTTAGAAAGGAAACGCAGAGTAAACACTGTGTATTGAGTTTAACACGCCCATAGATCTGAGTCAGTGTCCCTTAATATCTCTGCAGTAAAATATATAAATATGCTCATTAGAAGCAGAGTAAACAGAGGATTAAAAAAAAAAAAAGAAGAAGAAGAAGAAGAAAACAAATTTTCACATCAATCTAGGTCAGCATTTGCTGCCAAATTGGTTTTAGAACTAAACTCTTTAAAAAGAGCTCAGAGCACGGTGGATTTTAGAATTTCAGATAACAGCGTATGGGCCTATATTACAAGCTGGTGGGCTGTGTATGGTTTTGTTCTGTTTTTAAATTTTCTGTTATTTGCCAACCAAATGGTAGGTCACTGAGAACTTCAAACCAATAGAATCAAGGATTAGAATAGAGGACAGAGTTGTAATGATGTAGTACGTCCACTTCATTTTACCACCAGAGAAATAGTGGAACCAAGAATAGAAGTGGCTCGGGGAGTTCGTAAATGGGTCCAGATTAGAGACTCGTTTTTTGACATTAGACAGACCTAGGTTGGACTCGGCGCTCACTAAAGTTGTCACCTTGGCAAATTTCTGGCCAGCCTTCCACCCGGGTTACCATGATCCCCTTTACGTAGCTGAGGCCCTCACTCACCGAGCTGTTAGGAGTGTTCCACCAGCAAACGCAGGTTCAATGCGGGCACAGTGAGTTGCTCCTACTATGATACAAGCTCAACAAAAGGCAACCATTCATACACTCAGAGTAACTTTTATGATTGCTGTGGACCTAATTCAACTGAATTCAGTAAATGTTTACTGAATCCCTCCCTGCAAGGCACTGGACTGGGTCGTGAGGATCAAGACAGAATTGTCTCCTGCTACACCATAAGCAACCCGAGGCAAAGGACTGTTTTCCATCTATGTTGTGAGTGCTTAGCACAGTCAATGAAATGCAGGAAACACTTGAAACACACTTCTTGAACGAAATTCAGCTCAAGGTGCTCAAAGTCTAACAGAATAAAGAAGAACAATAATGAAGAATGTGAGAAATGCCTTGCGAGTTTTACTGAGTGCTATATAAATAGAAAAATAAAATAAAATCTCTTCTGTTTTGGGAAAGGGTAACTCTGAAGAAGAAGAAACAAAAGGACAGACACTCAGCGGGTACAGGTGGAGTTAAGGAAAGGCCATTCCAGGCAGGAGAAAGAGCTCAAAAAAATTCTGACAGAGGTGGAAAATTGCACAGTATGTTTAGTAAGTGGCAGGTTATGCACTCAGGGAATTACGTGGGTCATATGCATAGGAGAACTCCAGCCAGTAATGAGTCAGAAGTGAGTTAAGACTAAGTCAAATAAAACCCAGAATGATATACAAAGGAGGGTAAACTGTATGCTGAGGCCTAGAGTGACTAAAAAAAAAAAAAAAAAGTAGCCCTGAGGACAGAGGATCGAATCCCGGCGCTGGCCCAGGCGGACCCACATGCTGAACTGGGGTGTGCTTCCCGAATGCGGTGAGGCCCCCAGTTCAGTTTTTAAAAAAAATGTATCTTGCTTTGTTTTCATCAGATGATGCATGCCAAAGGACTTGGGCCAAGCTTTAGGAACATCGCTACGGTAGCACTTTGCACAAGATTAAAAGACAGAGAAAGAGAATAAAAGTAGATAGACCTGCCAAGAGTATATCAAAAAGTCCTTGATGAGAATGATAAACCCCTAACCTAGGGCAGGGGCAGAAGTTAAAGAGACATAAGTAGAGTGGATCATATTTGGCAATCAATTAGATGTAGGAAGTAAAGAAAAGATTACGCTTAGTTTTTAGACCTCAGGGGTATGATGGTGCCAGAGAGAAGAACGAAGAAAGGGTACAGAGGATGGATTAGGAAGGTGGAGAATTGTGAGTGCATTTTTATTTTTTATTTTATTTATTTATTTATTTATTTTTATATATTTTATTGTTAAATTTAATGGGGTGACATTGGTTGGTAACAATCAGACAGTTTCCCACTGGACAACTCCACATCACATCACCCATGCATGTGAGTGCATTTTTAAACTGAACAAAAAATTCACGTGTGTTCAAAATAAAAAAATAAAAGTGGCCAGTGATGTCAAGAAAGTAGATATGTAACCAACAGCTGTTAGTCACAGGGCTAATGTCTATATAATCAAGCAACAGACCTGCTAATCCTGTGTTGTTCCAATTCGGGAGGCTACTTCAGGGCCTAGGGCTACACGGGAGTTCATAAATTGCAGTTTAATGTTTCAATGTAGAGATGACTCCCCTAACTAAAGAAAAATGAGCCATGCAAGTGCACACGTGTATCTAGACATGATCACAGGTTGTTCTTACTATGTACAAAACCAGATCACTTACTCGGGAACTTCTTAGTATCAATAGAGGCTCTTTAGGCTGGAGGTATGCTGAGGCCGGCATGTGACTTCACTCAGATTCCCACAAGTGCCCACCTTGTGTTTGGGAGACCCAGAGAGTGAACCCCTCCTTAAATTTTGTACCTTAGGCACCTCTCTCGCTTCATCTAGTCCCAACTCCAGGATAGTGTGACATCTTTTCCAGGACAAAGTAGCAGTAAAAGGTTTGTTTGTTTTTTTGTTTATGTTGTAGTGCAGGGGCCAAAAAACTTTCCTATGAAGAACCAAACAGCAAATAGTTCGGGCTTTGCCGGCTATATGTTCTCACTCCAACTAGTCCATTCTGCCATTGTTGTGGGAAAGCAGCCACAGACAACATGTAATGATTAGGAATGACAGTCTTGTTGCAATAAAACTTTATTTACAAAAATAGGTGGCAGGCTACCTAAGTTGGCCCTTAGGTCATAGTTTGCCAACCCTGTTGTGTGGAAGGAGGTAGTCAGACCTTAGGTTTAATGTCCAGAGCCACAATTTACAAACTATCTGAATTGAGACATGCACCTCTGCAAAATGTAATAACTATACCTATTAGAAACTGTATGTAATATGCCTCATAAATAACAGTCTTTCAAATAGGGCAATAATTATAGGGCATAACACAAGTAATAGTTAATACTTATAGAATGATTTTATGTTATACCAGCTAATGTGTAAAGACTTTACAAAGACTATTTCATTTAATCTTCTAACAACTCTCTGAAGTAGGAAATATTGCAGTATTCTTTTCTACTTGTGGGGAAACTGAGGCATCAAGAGATGTCCAAGAGATGCTTACACAGATAGTAAGTGACATGTCTAGAACCTAATCCCAAGTAAGAGGACTTCGTGTGTCAGGGTGCTAACCTCTCTGCAGTTAACTAAGTCTATTAATTTAGTTCCTATTGAACTGCTCACAATCATCTCATGTTCTCCGGGCTTTTCATAACTCATCCCAGTATCCCACGACTGAAAATAACTTACACACAACTTTTGGAAATTCACCCTTTAGGTCAACACTCAAATAACATCTTATAAAACACTTATTCCTACCCATCGACTCGTTCCCTCCTAACAAAAATCTTCAGTTAAGAGAAGCCAGACTATTATTGAGAAAGCTAATGCTAACCCATTTTACAAAACTTATCCCATAATCACTCTAAAGACTTGCAGTTTCAAAGCTATGCTTCAGAATAACATACTGGATTAATTATGCCAGGCTGCAGCAATAACCTTGAATTAAAGCTGCAACCTTCTATTTTTAAGAAACACTTGCCTTTCTGGTTGATGAAACCTGTCGTCCCATCAGGTAGCAGACGTGACCAGGAAAGAGAGAAGCGGTAATGAGTCAATCCAAGCTGCTTGATACATTTCAAGTCTTCCTCCCACAGAGTGTAGCTGCCACAAGCTACATCGCCAGACTGGTTCTTGAAAACTCTCTCTCCTCCCTGATGGGTGAATGTGTCCCAGACACTAGAGCCTTTTCCATCTGCATCCCAGCCTCCTGAGAAAAAGGAGAAAATGAAAAAGTTACACGCTTGACACGAAGAGGCATATGTGGAATGTAAATATTTGTCACCAAAAGAACCTACCTCATTAACTCAATGTGCCACATTTATAACTTTCAAATATGCCTTTAATATAACATGCTTGAGTGGGTTATGGGTTTAGCTGTCCTTGATCCCTGAAGCTGACTAGTAGCAAATAAAACATTGAATGGTACTACCCATGTAGCAGGATTTCATAATTCATTATCTGAAGTTCTCCTGGTTGGGAAACAGAGGCAGGACCCAGCTTATGAATGTCTGAGTTGAAAACATCTCCTTATGAGCCTTCTCTTGGCCATAACTGACATGTCTTGTCCTTGACATGCATGACTGAGTCTCAGAACCTAATCTGTGGCCCTCTACCCTTGAGCACTACTTTCCTGTTCTTTAATCCTGGAGCCTATGATGGTTCAGTCAACTATTTGTGGTTAAGGTGCTGATCAGTGCCATCGCTGATATGACATTAGTGCCCTACATTCATTCATTCATACAATGTTATGTGCCAGGTGCTATGCTGAGCACAGGGTCCACCAGGGTGAATGGACTATGCCATGCTTCCACGTGCTTCTGGTCCTTGGGGAACTTAGCTATAGGCTCAACAGCAAGACAGCTTAAAGGTATTTGCAAGAAAACAAGGGGGGACATTTATCCAGACATGGGCTGGAGTCAGAGGTCTCTTAGAGAAGTGACTTCTACACTGAAACCTAAAGGAAAAATTGGATCATCGAAGTAAATTGCTGGACCGTGGCAATGGGAGAAAAATAGAGAAAAGGAGCTAGGATTCCACTAAACTCA
The DNA here is from genome assembly GCA_004027555.1 of Craseonycteris thonglongyai. Classification (NCBI taxonomy): domain Eukaryota; kingdom Metazoa; phylum Chordata; class Mammalia; order Chiroptera; family Craseonycteridae; genus Craseonycteris; species Craseonycteris thonglongyai. The sequence goes on along the minus strand of PVKE010025792.1, from coordinate 15,519 downwards.
GAGATAACAGAGAGTGTTGCGCATTAGAAGAACAGAAAGTAAAGGTTACGTTTAATTTGGAACATGTTGTCACATAGAAATTTTGTTTAAAGAGGTAGTTAGAATCCATTTTATGGTAAAAAAGATTAATATTTTTAAATCTCATAACTCCCTAATTCTACTTCTAGATGCATACTCTGGAGAGACAGTCATATATTTTCACAAAGAAATTATATGAGGTTATTAAGGCCGAGAAGTCTGTAATAGCAAAATCCTAGAAATAACATATCCTATCGATGGAAGAACAGATCATTAATTTGAGATGTATCCACGGAGAGGAAACACTCACTAATCAACAGTTAACATAAATGAATCCAAGCACAGATGATGCTCTGCTATGGTCTTAATGTTTGTGTACCCCAAATTTGCAGGTTGAAATCCTAATGCTCAATGAGATGACATGAGATAGGCCTTTGGGAGGAGCTTAGATCATGAGAGTAAAACCCTTCTTAGTGACATTAGTGCTATTATAAGGGACCCCAGAGAGGTCCCTAGCCCTTTTCACCATGTGAGGACAGACCAAGTCTGTAACACAAAGGAGGGCCCTCACCCAGCCAAGCCAGCAAGCTGACCTCAAATTTCCAGACCGCAGAACTGCTTAAGGTATTTTATTATAGCAGCCTGAATGGACTAAGACACCCTTAAGATTATAGTGTTCAACAACAACAACAAAATGTCAAGACTCAAAAGAATGTGTATAAGAAATAGGGGAAGCCGGGATGGCTCGGTGGGTTGAGCGCTCACTTTGCAGCGCCGGGGACCCAGGATCGAATCCCGGCCCCAGACTGTGCGGACCCATGTGCTGAACTGGGGAGCTCCCCCAGTTCAGCTCTCATTCTGTCTCTGTCTCTGTATCTCTCTCTCTCTCTCTCCCTGTCAAAAAAATATTTAAAAAATTAAATTAAAAAAAAAAAAAAGAAATAATAAGTGGAGTACAGGAGATTTTTAAAGCAATAGAACTATTCAGTATGATACTGTAATGGTGGATATCATTATATATTGGTCAAAACCATAAATATTAACTTTAGTTAATTATGTATCAATATTCTTTTTTCCATTGTAACAAATGTCCCAACTAATGTAAGACGTTAATAGTAGGGGAAATGAGGGAATGGGTTATCTAGTATCTGTACTTCTGCTGAATTTTTCTATAAACCTAAAATTGCTCTAAGATTATAGACTTTAGTATACTAATTAAAACATATATTATATACTTATCATGTTTTATATATTTAAAATTATGTAAAATAATCCATGCATTTTCTGAACATATAAATATGAGGTAAACATGTAACAACATGCCTGGGAATTATAAAATTAGGCTAGTGGTGACATTTAATTTCCAGAGCCTATATTCAACCATTATGCCATATGGGAAAAACTAAATCATAAAGAAGGCAAGAAAATTGAAAACAAACAAAAAAAAAACATGTACCTGGTAGGACAAGGTATAAATGATCACTTGTGATAATACAAATCAGTGGACAAAACTTTCCAGATAAAAGAGAAATATTATCAGACTATATGTTTTAGAAATTCAGTGACATGATGTTTAGCAATTCACCTAAGACATAAGAATATAGAATAATTGAAAGTTAAAATATGAATAAAAAATATAACTGCCTCCCCCCCCCAAAAAAAAAACCCAAAGGGTTCAAGGGGAAAAAGCATTACTGAAGTTAATGTGTATCACTACATAATGACAACACTATTTTAAATGTGTATGAACTGAAGAATCTGGTTTCCAAATGTGAAGCAAAATTGATAGAACTGCAAAGCAACATTGACAAACCCACCTCATAATGGAAGATTTTAATCAAAGTTAATTCTACCAACATTAAAAAACAAAAACCAAAAACCAAATACTCTTATATCTAGGCAGAGTGGAAAAAACAAACAAACAAAAAAGCCCTTCTGCCTTTTAAAAAAGAAACAACAACAAACTATTATTTTTTTTATTATTTATTTTTTTATTATTGTTATATTTAATAGGGTGGCATTGATCGGCAATAATTAGACAGGTTCCAGGTGTACAACTCCACATCACATCACCCATGCATCGCATCATGTGCCCACCACCCAGAATCAGCTCCCCCTCAACAAACTATTCTTGCAAAAATTATTCCAGAAAATAAACAATTCACCAGCTCTTTACACGTGGCTAGAATAACCTTGAAACCAAAGCCTCTCTTGGCATCTGAGAAAAGAGAGAACTAGGATGGCAGATATTAACAAGCCTGATCTAATTGTTATAAACGACGACACTGCACAATAATGAACACGACAGATACGAAGAATATACTTCATTCTTTTCAAGCAGGGAAAATCATAAAAGTTGAGTACCAGTCAGTCCATAAATAAAGTCTCCACAAATTTCCAAAGATTGGAGAAATGCAGATGACAATCTCTAATAAATTGTGTTAGAATTCAATATCTAAAGAATATTAAAAACTCCAAAAGCTCAGAAGTCTGAAAAGGAACCTCTGAATAACAAAGGTTAAAGAAGGCATAATAGTAGTCACCAGAAAACATCAGAAGCTTAGTTGAAAAATAAATAAACATCAAAACATTGTGGCATCTAGTTTAATGATATTTACAGAGAAAACTTTGATGCATGTATTAGAAAAGAAGCAAGCCTCCGAGTTAATGAGCTAAATATTTCACTTAAAGTTGAAGACAGAGAAAAAGAAGAGAAAAAGGAGCAAGAGAAAAGAAGAAAGTATAAAATTATTTTCTGTAGGTGATCTATTTGTTTAAGGAAAACTAATAACATAGTACAGTATTTATAACACATGAAAGTATAGAGTGCGACAAAGGTAGCACAAAGGCTGGAGGAGACAAATGGAAGTACAGGTATACTGTATGCTGTTATAAGTCTTCAATTATATTGAAGGTCAATAATACCGAGTTTAAAAACAGAGTCTTTGATTACACATGAAGTGGTATAATATCACTTGAAGGCAGTCATTAAGAAGTTGAAGATGCATACTATATAACTCCTACAGGAAACACTGAAATAATAAAGCAAGGAATTATAGCTTATCACTTACTGTCCACCTAATTTTGGTTCACCCTGTATAATGAAAACATAAAAAATAATTAATTGAAAAAAGAAGACAAAAAAAGGAAAAGACAATAAAAAAATAGATGGAACAAATAGAAAACAAATAGCAAGATAGTAGATTTAAACCCAACCATATCAATAATAGCATTAAAAGTAAATGAGTCTAAATGAAAGAGATTATCAGATTGGATAAAAACACCAAACTCAGCTATATACTTTCTATAAGAAACCCACTTTAAATATAAAGACAAAAGAAGGCTAAAAGTGACACTTTGAAAAAGATGTACCATGCTCACACTAATCAAAGAAAGTTGGAGTAGCTATGTTAATACCCATGGAGGTTTCAGAGCAAAAATATTACCAGGTATAAGGAAAGTCATTTCATAATATGAAAGGGATCAATTTATCAAGAGGACTTATATGTTTATGTACCTAATAACAGAGATTCAAAACACATGAAGCAAAAACTGATAGAAACTGCAAAAAAATAGACAAATCCACAATTATATTTGAACACTTTAATTAAAAAGACCAACAGGACTATCAAGAATGTACAAACAATGTGACTCGTTTCTTCTCAGAAGGAGAAGCACATAGCTAGCAAACATTTTCTTAAATGTAAGATCTCATTAAGAATCAGGGAAATGCAAATAAAATCCACAATGAGACATTATTCAACACCCACACGGTTGGCATAAATTTAAAACTTGAGTAATATTAAGCATTAGCGAGATTACTGCATGGCAGGCATGTTTATACACTGATGGTAAGAGAGCAATATAGAAATAGGGAGTAAAGTTCAAGAAGCACATATACCGTACCAAAACCCAGGAATTCACATGCCACCATATACCCTGTTTCTACAAATGTAGTCCAGGAGATAAATATAGTCATGACTGCAACAACAACAAAACCTACACTGGAAAGTGCTCAAATTTCCTTTGTGAGGACAATAAATCAATGAAAAAAAATGAACTACAGAATAATCACATAATGAAAGACTATACCGGAGTAAGAATGAATGAACTATATCTATACACATCAACATTAATAAATCTCCCAAATGTAATACCAAAAGGGAAGAAGCAAGTTGCAAGAAATGCACACAATATATTTCCATTTATATAATGTACAAAACATGTAAAATTAAATAATAAATTGTTTAGCTGTACATTCTCATATGCTGAAACCATAATGAAAAGCAAAAAAATGATAAATGCAAATTTTATACCTTTGGGAAAAGGGTAAGAAAAAAATATTGGAGAGGGGTTCTAGAAATATGGTGATTATGTGGATATTATTTTTATTTTTTATACTGTGCACATAAATTATAACTGTTATTTTATCTATTTTTATAATATATTTCATTGTTTATAGTAAACACAATTTATTAAGTGTTAACTCTCTCTCTCAGTCATATACCAACAACTTACACCAACCACTTCATTCTTTCCCTTATAATAACCCTTAGAAAATGAACTATCATTATTACTAATAAGAACGAAAGGAAACTAAGCTCATAAAGTAACTTTCCCAAGATCACATATGACATTGTTAGTCACTGTCAATCCAAATATGATACACCAACTGATGAAACTCCATTATTGACACTAAGAGATGAAACTCCATTAAGTCCATCATTTACGTCTTAGGTGAGACTTGGACCACATGAAATCTCTCTTTTTGAATTAATGTTTCATTCTACATATATTCATTTTACAAATAATTATTACATATCCACATTTCTTGGAGGATCTCACAATCTAGTTGATTTCAGACAAATAAATTCTTAGACCACATTAAGATAAAAGTTATATTAATACCATCTAAAAATACTATGGGAGAATCAAGACACAAACATTTACGAGTTACATCTGTCAGTGGGAATCTTCAGATAGACTTGACCAAGAGAAAATATTTTATAGCAAGTGTTGAAAGATGAATAAGAATTCTCACAGTGGGCATGGTAAGGGGAAAAGCAAACGTGGAACTCAGTGGCAAGTCTGAGGGTGACTCGCAGAAAGAAGGCACTGTGGGCACAAAGACCACCAGCAGGTTATGGCAATATTTTGGGCAAGAAGTGATAAGTTCCCATATTTTATTTTTTATTAATTTGGAAGAAAATAAAACTCTCTGAATTCTCACCATACCAAGATAGAGAAGGAATTCCCACACAAAATGTGAAATGTTGCTATTACCTACAAACCTAAATAGCAAAGATGGCTAAGACTGCAAAGCATTATGGGAAGACCATAAATTCCGATGCAGGGCATAAATGAATTTAAGTCACATAACTTCTCTGTATGTAAAGTGGAAGGATAATATCTATTCCATGGGGTTCAAGTAAAGCAAAGCAGCATACTTGGTGGACAGTATGTACTCAGCAAATACCAGTTTTCTCCTCTTTTAAACTCAAAACAATGAACCCTAACTACATTTACACAAAAAATGTGACCACTTGATCTATTGTTCTTTTCTCTGTGGCCTGCTCTTAATACCAGAGTGCACATGTAGGAAACACTCTAAAAATATTTGCAAACTTGCAGGTGATTAAGAATCCAGTGTCTGTGCTTGTATGACTTGGGCTGTGGGGCCCTCAGCTTCCTAACTTAGAAACCATCATTATGAATGGTGTCATGTCACTTTTGTCGTGGTAATATTCTTTGAGGGGAGGCAAACCTATATAGACCCCAGTCCTCTGCACAAAGAAAATCAAGTAAAAAATAAAGTGTATGGTGTGTGTATGTTGTGAGAGTTATACCACAACCACCTAACAATAAAGGTTTTCTGTGTCACTCTTCTCTACTTCTTATTTTCCCCAAGCCAACATTTTTTACTCTTTTCATTCATTTTCTTCTTTTTCTAAATACCATGCATATATGGCTATTATTTGATGTTCTCGTTGAAAATATAACACATTGACTTCCTTTGTGACATTTTACCATATAACCTCTTTTAGTAGCATTTTCTGACCCCTCCCCCACCACAATCACAATCCCCTCAGTGTGCCCACTATGCAAGTAACACGAAGTGTTAAAGTCACCTTTAAAAATATCTTTTGCCTCCTTTGCTCTTTGAGCTCTGTCAAGGCAGGGTCCAGGTTTCACTCACTGATTTGTCTTTCCATTAGAAAGAATAGTATATGGACGTAATACATACTGACCAAAATCCTTTTGTATGGTTGTGCTTAACATAATAAAGGAATACTGATGTTTGCTGTCTCATTGCTTCAGAGAGATATGTAGAAGTTATCTTCAGGCTTGTGAGCTATTGCAAATGCTTTATTTGAAAGATGAAATGTGGTTAAAAAGTCAGGTAATTGCCATTTATCAGTTATGGCCTGGTGTGCTTTCACATGAACATATTTGTTTATTTTTACAACTGACATTCATTCACTGCATTGGACATAACTATTCTACATGAAACTTTGAGGGTGTGGTGAGAAAAAGTACTCTGATCTAGAAGCAGTCCTCTATGCCCAAAGCTAATCCAGAAGAGAAAAGAGTGCTAAAATGACAAGAAAACCCACCATACTACACTGAAACACATTTCACTAGCATATCAAGGGGGAACAGAAGGTTCCAGAAGGAATGTCTTTAAGGCAAAAAAAAAAACCTGAAAAAGCATGTGATGTGTTCGAACATGTCAAGGAGCAATTTTACATTTCTGGCAGACAGTGTGGGAATTAATTAGTGAAAGATTAGAGAATAGAGAGCCAATAATAACAGACAATTATTAACTCTCAGGCAAAACAAAAACTGCACACAAAAAAGATATTAGATGGATCAGTTGTGCACAATATTTACATAAAACAGTGATGTAAAAAACTGAATGGTGATTCAAAGAAAACTTGTTAAATAATGAAGTTGGAAAGATGGGAGAGAGAAAGTTTTCTTTGTGAGTATGGTGCTATAAGCAGGCTTAAAAAAAAATCTCACCTTACATAATAGAAACTTAATGTGTTATATTTTCAACTGGAGTGTCAAATAATAGCTGTTTATACATGCTATTTAGAAACATCGACGTAAATACTAGAAAAGGATAATGAAAAGACTCAAAAGTGCTGGCATTGGGGAAAATTAAGTAGAGAGGAGTGATGTTAAAAAACCTCTCTTTGTTGTTAGGTACTATAACTATTGCCATACTATTTGAGTTTTTGTTTTTTTTTTTATCTATGCACACATGTTACTAAGATAAAATTTAAAATAAAGTTAGAAAAATGAAGATCAGAAAAATAAGAGAAGCAGGGTAAGAAAACAGATAACCATACCCTCTCCAACAGAACTGAGAAACTTAGCCCTAAGTCAGATTTGGACTTCTAACTATTTCACAGATCAATTATTTTAAATACCAAAACTGTGTTTCACAATTCAGAGTGGCCATGTGTATCATCCAGGGTCCCAGCAGGATACAAATGGCACTCAAGCTGGGTAACTGAGGTGAGTTTCATAGAAGGGCTGTTTACAGTAGTGTGAGCGGGGGATGGGAAAAAGCAACAGGGGATGGCCCAGTACCTCAGGGCCTGCAACAGCAGGAAGTCATTAGCACCCATGACGGAGCTGGGAGCAGTGTGGATTTCAGAACCTGAAGTCGGCAGTGGCCTGCTGAGAGCTGCCTGGCAGGAGAAGGGGTCTTTGGGGGGTGGGGTGGGGGGGGTGGCCAACCCACTGCAATCCAGCAGGGAGGGAACTAGTAGATCAAACATCCGGGCTTTTCTCTCCTCCCACTCGCCTCAGCTGTCTCCCACTAATGATTCCCATTCATATAGGTTGGCTTCTCAGGGCCAAGAGCAGGGAAAGTTGAAGAGCGGATCTGGAAGGTTGAGTAGAAACCATCTGGTACACAATAGGACATAAGGTCATTAGAGAAACAAAGCCCCCTCCCCTCAAACACACATACCATGTTTTCTGCTAAAGGTCAGGAAAGAGCTGACCCCCCCTAAGTAGGTTGACCAGACTTCCCATTTTAAATGGGACAGAAAACAACGGGACTGTCTCCTTTCAAATGATATATGTGGTCAGCTCACTGATACCTTGAATTTATCTCAGTAAGACTAGGCTGACTATATTATACTGTTAGAAAGGGGCAGTACCATTGTTTTCTGTCCCATTTAAAACAGTATTTCTGCTCAGCCTACCATTAAGATACAGTGGTGAACAGAAACAAGTACCCTAAGTGTCCAACTTGTGAGCTGTACTGATATGACATACAAGAGAAGGTGAATATGACTTAAATGCTGACTTAGGAATTCAGACAGGTGATATGTTCTTTTAGGAATAAAGACTGAGAGGAAATATTTCAGTCTGGTTGTGGGACTCAATGTGTAGGATGCCAATCCCATACGTTTCGTGCCTTTTCTTTTCTGATAACCATGTTTTTAGCTATAAAGATTTCTGACAGTGCCTCTTCACTGACTTCAGTCCTGTTTAACCTACAGGGGCTGTCTGGAAAAAAAAAAATCCAGCCACTGGCAATATAACAAGAACAGTTACATGGCTGGATACTTTCTGGACACCCTTGTATGCAGCTTTTTGCCTTCACTGCTTTTGCCCCTGCTCTTCTGCTGCTATTATTCCTTTATCTTTCAATTAAGTCTCTTTGTGTGCGGCCTTTAATGCCTGGAATCACTATCTAGTGAAAGGCACTTTTCTGTCTTTGAAGGGGAACCTCTCTTCTTTTCATCCATCAGAGCATTGCGTGAATCTAAGGCAGCTTCAGCTTCTGATTGTCACTGTGCTAATCTGGGCCCCATTCAGAAGGATGGAGTAGGATCCTGAGAAAAAGCACAACAGTAATAATAGCTATCACTGATTAGTAAGCCCTTACAATGGGCTAGGCACTTTGCCAAGCACTTCATACGTGCAGGGCAGGAAAAATGTTGTCCTTGACCCTCTTGGGGTCTCTAGCTGGATCTGAAAATTAAACTGACAAAGACAGATTAGCCAGGAAAAAGCATACAAATGTATTTATTATAAGGTTTACATGAGATGAGAGCCTTGGTAAGTAAATGAAAACCCAAAGGAATAGTTCAGCTTGTGTATTTTATGCCAGGTTTGATGGAGAGCAGATAGTCAAAGAAGAATATGGCAGCTTAAAGGGTATGAGGTAAGTGTAGTAAATTGGGGTGGAATTAGCAAGGCCTATTTGTTCCGATCCTCCTCAGTGTCCCTCTAATTTCAGAGCTAAGGATGCCCCTTCCCTGCAGGTAGAGAGAAGGCACCTCTCTCACAAGGGTTTGATGGCCTGTTTCAGGGGAGAAGGGTAGGGTGAAGATCAGAGTGACCTTCCTGTTTCTGCCATCATCTCAAACTCCTTCATCTTCCAAGGTGCCATACGAGTATTTGCAGCAGCATGCCCTGAAACCCATCGCACGTTTCATCTATACTGATACCAACCCCATTTACACTTGAGGAATCTGAGGTTTCCCAGAGTTTAAGAATGCGGAGAAGATCGCAGAGCTGTTAACTGGTGAGGCTAAAACTGCACACTGTTGTACCTGAACAAAAACTGTGCTTGTGCCTCCATTCTATGGCCTGTTCTATATATGAATTGAACCCTAAGCCCTGCTGTCTCTGTGAACTTCGGGAATTCAATCTCTCTGTAGCTCTTCTCTTTATCTGCAAAATTAGAATGACAATAACACCTGAGCTGTACTACTTGGCAGAGTTGTTGAGATGTATTGGGTGCATTACTGTAGTTGATGCATTTAAAACTGACTCACTAGGAGGTAATGTATAATGTTGCTAATTAATAGTTTTTTAACGATGGCTCTGGGCTAAACTGTCTCCTCTAAGAATAGGTCTCAGAGTAACTAGGCCTTTAGGAGCCAGCCTTGAGGACTACGGTCCCGCCTCTCTTTTCTGCATGGGCTGGCCACATTGGTTCTCTGGGCCAGGGACCTCCCAGACCTATTGAGTGTGCCCTGCACATCCTGCTCACACAGCTCTGCTGATCCCAACACCCCCCAACCCCCTCCTGCATCCATTAGCCACTCTGGCCTCCCAGTGCCTTGAGAGGGCATTCCTCCTGATCCAGGACTTCAGGGCTGGAGGAAGTGGCTCCTGGACAAAACATACCATAAAAGCTGTTCCCTAGAGGCAAGTGTGTTCCTCAGTGGACTTTTATTCTGTTTCCCTTCAAATAATGATAATCATCATCATAAATTCCTCTTATTACATAACTATGGGACAAGAGATCAAAAACATCATTGATTAAAATGCAAAAGGCCTTCTGCATTCAAATTGCTTCTGCCCAGAAAAGAACACCCTTCACTACACTTAAATTCTTGAACTCTTTCCTCCCTCTGCTACATGAAAATTACAAAGAACATGCTCTTAATCTGTTATTTCCTAGTGACATCATGTGAAACATAAAAAAAAAACACAAAGAAACCTCAACTCCTGGGAATTTACCTCCCCTGATTCCAGAAGCGAATGAATCCTAAAATTTTATTAACACTAACTTGATTTTCACTGTTTTCTTAACAACCACGAATCACAGATTTTCATTGTACAACACAACTAAACAAACACAAAATTTAAAGAGGAGAAGGGGAATCCCTAAATCTAATCTATACATTGGGCCAAGTAAATCCATTCTGCTTGTCAGTCAAGTTCAAACGGCTTCTTTTAGTTAATTTCCTGTTGATATATGTTCCCTGGACTCCCTATACACACACACCTTGCACTCATGAAGATGGGCAAAGGGCATCTCTCTCTGATGAAAATCGCAGGAGTCAGACTCAGCTGGGTCCTTCTGTCACACCAGCCTGTATGTAGGGAATCACAAAATGCTGCAGATACTGAGCATGACTCTAGGGTTTGAACCCTTGTTCCCATTTCCAAAGAGAAGTGAGTGGAGCTGAGGGTGGGTAGACGTGGAGAGCACCCCCTGTAGAGATGTGGGTCACGTCCAGATATTCACACTGAAAGAATTCTGAGCCCACCAGCTCGTGGTATAAGAATTCCTGGCAGGCCAACCTGCCTCAGCAGGAACGTGGGTTTGGTTTTTTTGTTTGTTTGTTTGTTTTTCTGTAGTTAAAAAAGATAAAAAGAATTCTGGAACTCCCGCACACTAATTTGCCCTGGACAACCTTGCTTCTTTGGGTCTGTGGCCTCACCTGTAAAAAGGGGATAATTATATAGGAATTATGGGAAATATTTGGCATGGTGGCAAATCAGAGTTGTTAAAAAAAAAGTAGCTATTAATGTTATTGGTATTATTCTTGTCATTCTACATGCAATGTTTATGTTTTCAAATATCTCAACAGACTTGCTAAGGTATATTTAGACCTGTGCAATATATTCAAGAGCATTTAAATGACAGGCTAGGTCACAAGGCAACCCTTGCTACGGTGCTTTGTCTTTTAGAAAAATGCGGTTCAGGATCAATGTATCACAGAAATTAACAGCCCAATTTGTGGTACTATTGAGTCATAACCCACCACCTGATGGGAGCAGAACTATCCAACCCCCCCACCCTCCAGACAGGTCCACACTTGCTACCCATGGGTCTTCTACATCTGTATGTGACCTAAGTTCTGTCACACTTGAAATGGTTAATTAGAAGAGGTAGGGGAATCTGAAATGCCACAGCAAGTTTGTCCTGACCCACTGTCACATTTCATGAATTCTTGTTCTGAATCCATTTGGATTAAGCAGTGACCTAATCCAAACAAATTGCTTCTGTGTCTCTTATCTCCTATCACCTATTTATGTCCTAATACATCTACATTGTGTGGCTCATAAGATCCATTAATTCCTTGGACAGGATTTATCGCTAATTTTTTTTTATTATTTCTTGGAGGCTCAGATTTCTCACAATAAAATAATAGAAAAAAACTGTGTAGACAGTGGGTAAAATACTTTTTTAAAAAGTGGGGGAACCAAGAAGCATAAGATACACAATTTCAGTCTGGGAATTATCACAGCCACCCTATGATGAAAGACAATAATAATTTCTTGTAGGTTTTAGGTAAAGATAGAATTTACATTTATTTGCAGATGTGAAACTCTAAGAAAACAATCTTTGCTCTCAATGCCTCTGCTTTAAAAATATATATAAGATTGAAATAGTTACCTGGAGGCAGACATTTCATTTCAATGTCACAGGTCAGGCACATTGGCTATCACCCCAGATAATATTGATGTACCTTTAAAATTTAAAATAATGTTTATACCACTTATTTATTCATTCAGATATAGAGCACCCGTCCTGAAGTATCTGGGACAGTGAACAAGGTTTACATAAATCTGACTGTTTTTTTTCCTTTGGGCCATTTGGCTCACTCTGGTAGACCATAAATATTCAATAATACTTTACAATGACAAAGCATCTTTTATGCAAACATTTCTAAGCACATTATTCACCAATATTACAATCTCCTTTTTAACCTACTGGTAAAGTCACACAAGCTAATTGACTTTCTCCAAGGTCCCACCACAAATTGTTCACTTTGTAGATTAGTGTCCCAGTGTCTTGATTTTAGCTATGACTAAAGGGACAAACAAATAAACACACACATTTCTAGATGCTTAAGCTGATGACCTACACTAAATATTTCTAAATGGAATCTATTAGGCAAAAAATGTCCTCCTTAAAGATGTTATATGTTGCAAAGCACCCGACTGAATTTTATAACTTTTGTTACGATTTGCCCAAGGCCAGGTACCATTTTCAGAGCCCCAGGAATGACCTATTTTAATTGAATCCTCTTGCAAACACTTAAACTCTTACTCTTTAATCAAACCAAGTTTCTAAATGGAAGTTAAAGCTGGTGCAGAAAAAAAAAAAAGTGTTTATGGAAAGGTCCAGTGGGCATGAGAGCATAGCTGTACTATTACGAAATGAAAAGCTGGGACTGACTGTGAGATTTGGGCAAGTTTCAGATAGCTTGGTGTACCCACGCACAAGAATATATTTCAAGTTCTTTATTTTACCTCTTCTCCTAAATGTTAAAGGAACGCAAGTGAAATGTAGAAAATTAATACTATGCCAAAAGAATGGGAATTTTTTTTTTAATCATAAATGTTATGGCCATGAGAACATACACACTTTGCACACCCCAATTTCAGGGGGTGTAACTGACTGAAAACCCCAAATGCTGAGCCCTGAAATCCATCCCATGTGACAGGCTGGCACTGAGGTCACACTTCCTAGGGCTGAGCCCAGCTCATGCCGAGTGTGGCAAAGCTATTATACTATGACCAACCTGGAACTGGAAGCTGTGGGACCCTTTTGATCAAAGATCCCCCAAACATGCCACGTGCTTTCCTTTGAACTGGACTGCAGTCTAATGGCTCCTTCTTTCCTCTCTCCTTCCTACTCCCCACCTGCCTCGCAGCCTCTCCTTACTCCCCCTCCAGTTCTCACGTGGGCATTTTCCCTAATAAACCTGGCACCTGCTTCTCGGAGGACCCAGACTATCACACCACCTGATGGTGATGATGGTGACAATAGTTGTGATGAGGATGGTTGTGGGTCATGGTGCTGGTGAGGCTAATTGTGAAAAGGATCCACCTTTACTGAGTTTTGTTTTTTTTTAATGCTAGACCCTGTGCTCAGAGATTGTCTAAATTACTTCGTTTAGAACGCCCAATAACCTGCAAAAGATAGATATTACTCACCTGAGGGAAGTAAGTCGTAAAGAGGTTAAGTAACGAAGCCAAGACAAATTGCTTGTGAAAGTCAAATTGGAACTCCTGTTTTTCCTAAACCAGTAAAGCAAAGAGGCACTGGTGCCAGTAACTGCATTATATTATGACCCTGTATTAATACTTTGCAATGTAATAATCCAATCCTATCTCTGGATAATTATTACATAGTTATAATTATACTTCATAAATATCATAAGTTAAGTCCTTTTGTAAAGAAGTTAAATTTTTACTTGAAATTTTGATTCCTCTAAAATTTGCAATTAGCTACTTCATTTTGGTTACATGGGCCTGGTCCAATCATGCACATTCTGTTAACTAACTCAATCAAGTATTTTCCATATTTGTATCACATATATGAAGAGCCACTATATCAACTCTGTATAGTTGGAAGAATTTTTCTAAGCCATTAAAACAAACAAAGGTCAAGCCAATAAGTTACAATCAAGTAACTTAGACAACAGGGACCACTAAAACATCCCAAACAACAATACCCAGTCTCCAATTTTAGAATTTATTGACACTATTAAATAGACCACTTAATAACAACCAAATGGGTTCTTTTTTCCTAAACAAAACAATCAGTACAATGAAACATACTTAAAAAGATTTATATCCCATAAGCATCTCCCTAAGAAAGAACACCAGCTTGGAGCTTGGAGCAGCTGGCTCATTCAAGAGCTAAACTTTCTGATGGCAGCAGAGGCCATTTAGAATAATTTGAGGTTCATTTGATGCATAAGCAAATTGACTTTCCTCAAGGTCCCCCGGGAATGATGGGGTCAGTGTTTAGTCTTGGCAGATTTCTGCTGATATCTTGAAATGACTCCCTAACTACAAAGTTTCCTGGGCTTTTATGTGAAGGCTGATTGTAGTAGCTGCCAGTATTTTCTACTGCATGTCAACCAGCAGAACAAAGGGGGGGGGGAGGGGCAACAGCAGCTTCCCAAAAGGGACTTCTTAAATAAATAGGCATTCGAGGAAGAGCATGCTTGTTTTACACATAAAATTTCAAGACATCACCTCCCAAACAAGTTGTCCCTGTCAATGTCCCTCCTCCATGGAAAGCAAACTCCTGTAGTCCTTTCCTCTGCCTCCCCAGCTCAACCCATCATTGAACTACTTCTACTGGCATCTGGGTGGGATCTGAGCATCCCATCCAAATTCTCGGTGCAACATCTATGACAAGTACCTCTACTTTTTAGAAGTTGGAATGGCCCATGCTAACTTTCTCCAGCCCAGCACAGATGTTTAGCTCTAATTTACAGATGGACGAGAAACAAAGACCCTAACTGGTTTCCTGGCCTCTGAGAATCAGCCACCTCCTGCAACGCCTTCCCTGACTCTCGCTACCCAGAATGCTAACCCCTCCCTTGGAACCACAGATTTCCTATGCCATTCATTCTGCTGTTTCTTATGAGCCTTATCACAGCATGTCCTCCCTGTCACTAATAAGTTGTGCGACATTGATCATTGTCTGCCCTTCTCTCTGGCCTCTATAAAATAAGGAACATACATCAGTGCTGCAAAAACCACATGCCCTGGAGAAGAGTGAAGATTTTCCATGTGGGGAAGAAGCAGTCATGATGGGTGGATAGGCGCACATTCTCCCATCCTTCCCTTCAACTGGAGAAGCTCCATCTGTATGCGTTTTGTTGGAGTTCTGTGTTAAGATTATCCTTGAAAACCTAGTTCTGTTGCACTAAAAAAAAAAAAGAAGAAGAAGAAAAGAAAAACACTGGGCTGGGGGTTTGTGAAGTTCTT
>PVKE010025791.1:0-22773 GCA_004027555.1 Craseonycteris thonglongyai | reverse complement strand
ACAGAGACAGAGAGAGAACTGAACTGGGGGAGCTCCCAGTTCAGCATATGGATCCGCATGGGCCGGGGCCGGGATTTGATCCCTGGTCCCCGGAGTTGCAAAGTGAGCGCTTAACCCACTGAGCCATCCTGGCTTCCCCCATATACTAGTCTTCTTAAAAAGACCTGGACATTGGGGAAAATATCTAATTTTTATAAGGCCTTATGAGAGATGCTCTACGTTATTATCAATGGCAACATCATGCTTTATATAAAGACCTCAATTTTTCAATTTTCCTTCAGTATTGCAACACCTTGGAATGTTTTTCAAAGGCCAGATATAAATGATGGCTGTTTACAAAACATGCTGATGTTTTATAAAGTTTATAAGATTTTATAGAAAAAAGAAAAATACTATTTTAAGACTGCCTTGTTTAACATAGACTTATACTTGGTAGACAATGGCATACACAGTGTAATTATAATATAGTTTGGCAGCATATTTATTATATAATACAAGTAAAACTGGTGGGAAATGGTCATTATTATATCATATCTATTTTAATAGTTGTGCATTGTGGGAAATTGTGAATTTGAGACGAAATCTACACTGGTTAGAAACAATATAGAAGCATCATTAAAGTGAACAAGTTTTTCCATTTGCAAAGACTGTGAGCCTGGAAAAAGAGAGTGAGAGAGAAAGAGAGAGAGAGAGATATCATAATGAGATATGTTAATGTGAATATTCTTGTCAGTGCTGGTGAAAATGTAAACTGGCCCAGATTCACTGGAAAATATTATCACCAGATTCATTAAAAAATATTAAAAATGTGTGTACCTTTTGACCTTCCACTCCAGTGGAAAACAACATAGTCATATTCATCAAGGACCTTAAAAATGCGTATACTATTAGAACTAGTATTCCTACTTCTAGAAACCTGACTTAAGAAAGTAATCAGAGAAAAGTTTAAAGATAACCAAAGGTGTTTATCTCAAAGTCATTTATGTTATTTATGTTAGAAGGAGAAAAACCTTCTAAATGCCCAATAAACTGGTAGTCATTAAACAAAGTATATTTCCAAACAATGGAATATCACACAGCCAGTAAACATCATGTATTATGATCTTAAAGAAGGGGGAAATAATAAAAACAGTAAGTGAAACAAGGAGTTACAACCTACATAAACTCAACATTTTTATTTTAGAATAACTATTTTTATATGAAATGAATGAAAGACTAAAAGGTAGCACATCAAAATTTAACAATGGTTATCTCTAGACAGTAATTTTAATGTTTTTCAAATTTACTACCATGAGCATATATTATTTCTATAATCAGCAAAAAATTCCAGACACTCCAATTGCATACCTTATAATGGCTTTGACTGCAAATCTGACCACTGTGGAGAGCAGGAACAGGGGAGTGACCAGGATATGAAAGAGAGACAGCGAAGCAAAGGCCTCTGCAGGTTTTAGGTTGTTCCCACTGGCATACGCATGGGTCACAAAAGTCTGTGCAAAGAAAGGATTTCTTCAGAGAAAGGTGGTGAAAGGTTCACAAATACTTACATTCAAATTTACAAACCTAACACATTCTGCTCAGCCAACGTGTCCACTGCAACTAAAAACATAATTACGTTATCCCAATTACTCCTTAAGAAAAATAATACTTGCAATTTTGGTAGAGTGCTTAATGGTTTATATTCATGCTCACAGTAAACTTGTGAGAATGGCAAACAGATTCTATTTACAGATTATAAAACTGACTTCTGTCAAGTAACTGAGTAAGGGGAGTAACAGTAAGGAGAATCCAGAGTTCTTAACAGCCAGCCAGGATCTTTCCAACCAATACTAAATTTTCTAAGAGAAAAAGAACATTCTATTGTTTTCAGATTCGTATTGTTGAATTTTACTAAACTTACCAACATTGCTATTCAATGCAGACTTATTTAAATTTCTAAATATAATACTAGCTTTTGAGTTTTTAATTTAAGTTTGAAATATAATGTAATTATTCAACATTTTCTGGTTGTTGACCTACCACTCTCCTGTTATAGGAACAGCTAGGAAACAGGTCATAGAGATTAGAACAGTTAGTTATCAAGTGGTGTTAAATTTGATCACAGGGCACATTTGGCAATGTCTAGGAATACATTTGATTGTCATGATTGAGGGTTGCTAATGGATCTAATAGGTAGAAGACAGGAATGTTGTTAAACATGCTAATGCCTAAGACAGGCTTTTCGACATAGTTATCTGGGTCAAAATGTCAATAGTGCCACAGTTGAGAAATCCTGGATTAGGACTATTACTACTATGTATTACTAATAATATACATTTATGTTTATTAAATATACATAATATATTTATTATCACTCACAGATTCTGTTTTATAAATCATTTCTAAACACCAACTTAGTTTCATGTCTAAAAGGAAGAAAAAGTGTCTTACAGCAAGAACAGCTGCTATGGGAATTGCTGCATTCATGAAGACTGTGAAAAGAAATCAAATACATTAGTTTCATTGAGCTGTGAAACATTTTCAGTAACTTTAATTAATCATCCATTATTACTTTAAATTTTCTTGAAGAAAGGAAGGATCAAGTGCATTAAATAACATTTTGTCTGGAGTCCACAAACATTTTCCAGGTGGTATTTTCTTGTTCACAGTTGTATGATACGAGCTCACACACATTAGTCTAATGAGAAAATATTTTTTCTCTATTGAAAAATTGCTTTTTTGTGAAATATTACAAATAGCAAAATTCTGATAAAATACTCCTTTAAGGATGCAAGTTATTAGAATTTAACAACTGCATTCTTGAGAGTATTTATAATCTATATTTTGCTTGGTCTACTAAACTAACATAAATATATGAAAATTGGATTATTACGCAAATCAAAAACAAGAATTTGACATCACTTCATCAGTGATCTTAATTTTTCACTCATAGACCTTTTGCTTAATAAAATAACTTCATATCCTTAACCCTCTGCTTGTTTAAATAACTCTCCAGAAATATATCGCACTATCATTTCATAAGCATAACATGGGTAACTGAAATAAGAAAAACTCATACATTAGGCTAATATATTTGGAAGTCATCATAAAAATGAAAACCCAAATTGATGATTTATAATTATATTTTTTATAAACTACAGAATTTTAGGGACTTAGGATCAAAAGATTAAATGAACTGTTGGTAACAGAGCCAGGTGATGGCAAAGCAAGAACTAGAACCTAGTTGTCATGACACTGAGCAGAGTCTGCCCAAAAATTATGAGCTGTCATGACCCACTCTCAGGAACCAGCTTTATCACTGTACATAGAATCACCTTGTGCTTCTGTAGGTGCAGACATGGCTTAGTTCAAACTCCTAACCACCACGAACACTTTACTGAACCAAACCATAGAACTTGAAAGTGGTCTAACTGGAACTTGCCAGCACTGACCCAAGAATTCCTGCTGGTTTTCATTCATAAATACCTGATTATACATTCTTCTCTTCATGACTCTTAATTTTCCTTCCCTAGTATGACCTCTCTGTCCTTTCTCCTTTTGTATCTAACTTTCAAAAATCAATCCAAATCTCATGTCTGGAGACCAAATGGGTGAACAACCCACTTCAGGTATGTAAATAGTTAAATTATTTGGGGGAAATTCAAATTACTCATGCTCTCTCCAATTCAATCTTTAGATTTCTAAAATAAAGGTTTTAATACAACCTAAATCGTTAAACTGTTGTGAGGATTAAATGAGATGATATTTGTAAAGCCACTTAGGGCAATAATTGGTTGACGAGCTCAATATATTTTTTGTTGGTGTGGTTAGTAGTAGTGGTAGTAGCAGTAGTAGTTGTAGTAGCAGTAATAGTAGTCATCATCACAATTAATATTTCTGGCTGCATCCACCCTCTTTATATCAGCTTAGAATAGTATTAATACGTAAGTGGATAATCAATCATCCCGTCTTCTAGCATTTTTGACACCACATTGGCAGTGGTGTATAGCTGGAAGATAAATCCCACATCATTTTAAAGTATTAGGGATGAATAAATGAGCTATATAAATAAAATATTTTTTTCTAAATCCATTTCACAAAATAAGTGTTTATAATCTCTAAAAAAAAAAAAAAAAGTCATTTAGAATTCAAGAGGAAACAATACATAAACCTCCAAAACTTTAAGCTGTTAAAAGGCTTGGGAACAATAGAGATAAGCAAAACTTGACGCACAAACTGAATCAAATACCAGTGGGAGTGGTTTGCCTAAATTCCTAAGAACTGTACCAACACAAACTCATTATTTTTTAGAGTACTCAGTGTCACTCTTTGATAAATAGAAGAGCAATACTCTTTTGTAACAACTGCTTTTTAAAAGTTAGAGTTGAAGATATAAGTGTTCTATATTTAAAAGTTCTTTAAAAGGTATTGGACAAGAAGGTTTTATGTGAATGTAGTTGGCTCCTTTCACCTGGAAATGTTGCCATTTCTTTCTCCTCAACCTAAAAAAAAAAAAAAAAATGGCATTTCAGGGGATGCCAGGATAGCTCTGCAGGTTGAGCACTCGCCTTGCAACCCTGAGGTCCAGGGATAAAAAGCTCATGCAAACCCATATGCTGAACTGCAGCGTAACTGGTAACAGCCAGGATAGTGATGAAGGTTCTCACCTCCCATGCAGGAGGTCCCCAGTTTGGTTCCTGCCCCATGCTACCCCACATCCACCTGTGTGGAAGGAAACTATATCACAACTAATGATGTACAACTATGGAGACTGCTCTGGGCCCTCCCCCCTCGCCTTTCTCTCCCTCTCTCTCACACCTGGTCTCAAACAATAAAATAAATCTTTTTTAAAAATGGCATTTCAAGTACCTTCTTCAAGAAAATATATCATAAGCTCCAAAAAGACAGATAAGACAACAGAAGGTAATTTTTAAGGATCTTTGGGAATACGATGATCTATAGAAAATATAGTCAAATTAATTGATATACACAAATTGTTACTGAAAACCCACTAGCCATCCCAACTATAACTGATTAAAGGGTTTCAATTACCAATAGTAACTACTGTGATCACCATTCTATAGACCAGGGTTCTCCAAACTTCTCAGCCCGCGGGCGGCATTAACTATCAAACAGCAGTTTGGGAGCCGACTACACACTCGAGGTCCAAATAAAAAAGAATCAAAACATAGATGTTGTTTTTAATTATTTATTTAATATTAGTTTATTCAGATAAAAAGGTCTCCATGGGTCGGATGAGAGGGCCTCACGGGCCGCATCTGGCCCGCGGGCCACAGTTTGGAAACCCCTGCTATAGACAAAGGATCCCAGGGTTTCAGACGTTAAGTAACAAGGCAAAGTCACAGAACTTGTAGAGTCATATTCAGGTCTACTTGGCTCTAACCCTCCTCTTTAATTTAAATAGCCTCCTGTGACCGACCAGTAGCCATTGGACAACACATATCTAAAAATTAACTGGGATTCCTCTGATTACTAGAAGTCTCAATGATCACAATCTAAACTAAATAGACCACATGTTTTGGGGGTGGTCCTTACAGCAACAGCAACTTACTGGAAAGTGATGTATAAAGGGCAAAGGTTTTGAGACTGGACAGTTCTTTCATTCTTGTTTCTTCCACACTTTTGCAAAAGATATGCTCCCAGGCATACAACTTTAAAAGTTTGATGCCTTTTAATATTTCATTTGTTTTCTTCAGTCTTTCAGTGGAATAATCCTATAATACAAATGAATAAAAAACAATGCAAGCTGCATCTAAGTGAATCAGAGAGGCAGGGCTATGAAACAGACAAGGATTAAGGAGATCGTGATTTCTGCCTGGCTCGGCCACTAACTATCGCTGTGAAACACCCCAGAGAAGTAAACTCTGTGTGTCATTCTTTAAGTTTAAAACAAAGTGTTAAATGAGTTGACTTCAAATTTATTTCCACCTAAAAACTTTTATATCTCTGTTGCTTTGGTTTAAATAAAAGCAGTTTCATAAGTTTGACATGATTGATTTCCTTGCATGTCCACAAATAATATATACATAAATTTAGAAAAGTGGTAAAGAGAATTTCAACAGCTTCCTTCTAATATCTAAATCATTGTATTCTCCTCCCAGCACTTTCACTTATACTAACAAGAGAAAAACAAATTTAAGATAAGTTAGTTCTGATCTGGGCATGTCAAGTGTGTAATGTTGTGTGTATTCACATGTGTATTCATAACACAGTTATTGAAACCAGGCCTACTGTCTTTAATTCAAGTAATCTCTACATATTTCTTCATAAACTCTTGTTTAAGGCCTAAATTAGACTTAATGATTTCTAACAACTTGGATTAACTGCAGAGAGATTTGTAGCAGATACAAAAGTCTCAATTTAGTCAATTGTTTCAGCTTCCTCTCCCCCAAATATTACCTTAGAGAATGACTAGTAAGGCATCTTATGACCTGTGAACTAGCAAAGGAACTACAAAGTAGTAAAAGGCAGCTGGGAGAAAGCAAAAGTAGCAAATTACTTCTTTTTCTTTTATTTATATCTTTGTCTCTTCAGGGTCTTAGATGCCTATCAAATGACTGCTAATGAGTGAATAAACACAGTATAAAAGGCAAAGTGAAAGATGTTTGAGGTTAGTCATGTCTCTACTTTGTGACCTCTCCCTCATCTTTCTCTATTCATGCCCTAGAATAAAGAGGGAAAAAGGTTCAGATAAAAATAATGAGTAACCTCATCAGAAGCAGCAGAAAAACAAGTGATAAAAACCACTCGTGTGACATGCAACTTGATTGGCACAGCAGAAACACCATCTTGGCAAACAATTCCATCAGTGGCAGCATCCCTACATTTTATGCCTGATTTACAGACAGCCTTGCTCATATTTAATCAAACTTTATTTCTAAACGTGCTGTCAACAATTTTATTATTTGCAAATATTTCTTTAAAAGCAGCCAATTCTTGCTCAAATAAAATTGAAGCCAGAAAAAGTCCATAATCTTGCTCGCCAAGTTGACCATGAACATACTCAGAGCAGCTGCCACTAAAACATTTCAGTGTAACTCCATAAATCATCACATGCTCTGACTCAACCCTTTGGAAACTGAATTCAGAAGCACCAGACCTGACCCTTTATTTGTTCCTGGATCTATTTCTGCCATGTCAATATTGACATCCAATGGCCTCAAAAGACACTAAGTGTATTCTCCAGACAAGTACTCTAGAAGAAGATCCAAAACCTCATCCCCTCATGACACTTAAAAACATCAGGAGCTGTGATTCTGGTACTTTAAATTGAAGATGATCAGGTCTTAGATTTCAAATCCACTTTTAAAAATTGTTTTGTAATACAGAAAATATATATTAACTGCCCAAGATTAAAATATAGTGATTTCCAAGTAATACTGAGTGGTATGTATTCATTTCCTATATTTCAAAAGTAAAACAGCATTACTAGATTTTCCCAATAGAGTTTCCAAAAGATGTTACTTACAAGAGTGCTCTTCTGAGCTTCTGCCAACTTTGTAGCAATGAAGTACTGAATTGGCGCGAGCAGCACAATGACAGCTGCACCCACCAGTGCACTTGATCCAAGTAAATTATAGAGCAGAATCACTCCCATTATGATCTAGGAAGAAAGCACATGGAAAAAGGGGAATAAATGAGGGTGTGGCTATAGCTGCATGAAAGAAAATATTTTAAATAAAAATATAGTATTTCTTAATTGCTATACTAAGTTTATTTGGAAGTTTACTCAACTGTGACAGTGGATTCCACTGTGATTTATTTGGGGAAAGCTACATAGTAGAAATTTATTTTTAGTATGATGATCTGTACAACTGGTGTCAAACCAATTTATCGCGTGAACTTAACATAGCAGTTCCATGATGTTTCTGATCTAAAGCTGTCCTGAAAATTTCAGAAGGGCATAAAATTTTTCATAAAAATGTTGTCAGCCATTATCTATATTCTCTTGGAATCATACTAGCTTTTCAAGGTTGAGAGGAAGGAAAGAAGGGGGCAACATCATAACGGGAGAACAGGACGGTTGCTTGTGCACTAAAGGAATGACCTGAGCTCCTCACCTCCCCGTGTTCACAACACTTCATGAAAGAGGCTTAGGCCTAACGAAAACTGAAGGAGCTGAAGTTGGTGCCTTATCTTACCTTACTGTCTTTCTTAAATGTATTTGCCCAAACCCAGTGCTGACCCACTTAGGCCTACTCTCTCTGGCTTGTCACTTTCTTCTTCTTTCCTAAAAAAAAAAAAAAATTCCCAGTAGTTTCGCTTATCATAGCTCAAAATGTCAACTAATAAACTGTATCCATGGAGCTAATGCATTTAACCTATGCCTATATGCCAAACAATGATAACACTTTATGGTGGCCTTCTAGAGGCAACAACACATGTTTACTGCCTAACCAAGAAGGTTCTTTGAAAATTACAATCAAAATGAAAATTTCCTTAAGGTTACCCATGATGCAATCATTCAGAAACAGCCTGGAATTTTGGGGGCACTGCATTATACCATATAGGCAGCTACCTAGTTGACCTGTGTGTAAATACATTTTGATAAGATGAGGCAGGGCATATTTTAAATCTTGCTTTGTGTCAAGCACTGTGCACAATATATACTTTTTTTTAAGATTTACTTTATTGTTTTTGACAGAGAGAAGAGGGAGGGCCCAAAGCAGTCTCCATAGTTGTATGTCATCAGTTTTTGACATGGTTTCATTCTACACAGGTGGGTAGGGGCCGTGCAGGGCAGGAACTGGGCTGGGGGCCTCCCCCATGGGAGGCACGTCACCTTGAGCCAGGGGCCAAATGAAGGAGTTGGGGGTTGAGCTGAACTGGGGGCTCCCACATAGGAAGCACACCCCAGTTCAGCGTATAGGTCCGCACAGGTCAGAGTCAGGATTCAATTCTTGGTCGCCAGGGTTGCAGAGTGAGTACTTAACCTGCTGAGCCATCCCGGCTTCCCCAATATATACTTTTATTTGACTTGAATTGCCATTAAAAAATAAAAAGCTAAACAATAAATTAAAAAACTACCCTATCTTCATTATTTTATGCACTTTAATAAATGTGGTACATAGGGACATAGATGACAGACTGCATCGAGTAAGATCTACAGTTTAAGCTCTGTCTACAGCACGCCAAACTTGAAATTATGAAAATATTCAGCACATATAGAAAACAAACATGAATTTGTCATTTTTACCCAACGGAGGGAAAATAACCTAAAATATTCTTTTCCATAGGAATTAACTAAACAGTCCTCCAGCTTATTAGTGTTCCTGACACTTTATGAAGTTTGATATGTTATAACATTGAAACAATGAAATTGAAGTAATTGCTCTGGCTTAAAAACACTGTGTGAGAGTTTTTCAAAATGAAAGAGGCCAAGCCTTGGCTTTGTGACTTGAATAAATTTGGCCAGTAATAACAAACAGCAATTATGGAGTGTCCATGAAATGCTAAGGGCTGTGCTAAATCTAAATGCTTTACACAAATTAACTAATTGACTCTTGACAATTTCAACAAGTCTGTGAGGCAGACGCTATTATCAGCCCCATTTTACAGTTAAGGAAACTAATGTTTTGAGGAGTTAAACATCTGTGCAAACATGGTGTAAAGCAGATATTCGAACCCAAGAGGTATAATTCCAAACCCTCCTTTCTTCACCTAAGTCATAGCATTTCTGAGTCTCAACTTCCTTCTCTATAAGAAAGGCACAACATTAGCACGTTCAAAACATTTACCCTGTGCTGAGATAAATATCGTACACTCCTTTTATTTTATTTCCTTTGCAAATGAAATCTTACATATATTGATCTACCTGAACAGGCATAGCCCATAGATTGGGACACAGGAACAAGAACCACATGAGCTGATTGGTTTCAATGGCGACCAAGTTATTGATCTGTCCCAGGGTCATCTCACCCATGGATAAATTAGATGTAGAGAGTCTAAGGATTTTATTGTATATCATGGCCTGCAAAAAAGAAAAAAAAATTTATCTGAATCTCTAAATTTCATAATCAACACTGTGTTTATTTATTTTCACTGAAATAAATAAATAACATTTCAAAAAAGAGAAAAAGAATCTTATAATGCCATCTTAACTCAACCACCATTTTCTTTTTAGCATAGTTACTTTTAGTCCTCAACTAAATACAAACTTATTTTTCCTAGTGATATAATCAAAACATATATGCAAAGTTAAACATAAGCTCTAGAACGCACAGAAACAGAGATAGCTAAATTTAATATTTCAAAATATTTTAAATATATTATTATACATTATTTTTAATTCATTGGGTTTATTAATTAGCTGTTTCTTTTATTAAGTAGGACCTAGAAGTACCGATGTCGCAATATCAAAGTGGAAATAAAATGAAAAAGCAAAACTGAAGCCACTCATTACCCTTCCTATCACTGGATGGTATATGGCATTTTAAAGAAAAAAGATCAATCAATGTTTGTACGTACCAGCAGAGCTCCACGGAGGTTAATGCCAGTCTCTATGGTTACATAGTAGGAAGCCTGCAAAAATGTCCTTTGCAAAATAAGAGCCAAGAAAAGAAGAACTGCTAGAACATAAGCATTTTCAAGAAATTCCTTTGACGAGAAGCTGTTTGAAGTCTTGTTCCAAAAAAAACAGACATAAATTAAAACCAATATTTTCATATACAAGTTGTATAATTTGCATTTATTAAATAATATGTAAATTTTTTATCTAAAAATTTAATATCATTATAATACAGTAGTGGAATGAGCCATAAAAAGCAATTTTGGCTTTTCCTAACAATGTCCCCAAATACAAATCAGTTCAATGCATAAAATTTCAAGTTAATTAAGAGAGCTGGAGATGCCTGATCATACAAAAAAAAAAAGTATATTTTAATTTTTTTAAATCTTGAGTACATTTTTTGTAAAAATATATTCTGCCTTAGTTAAGTGGAAAGTAGTCAATGAAAATAGAAGTTACCGTAATTTAGACTGTCATTTAGAAGAAACCACAAAACTGATAGTTGGTCAGCAAGACCAATGCGACAAAAATACAATTTCTATAGCATTATTAATTTAAAATTAAGAATTTAATTAACTTTTTATAATTTTCATATATCTTAATGTATACTCACGAAAAAAAATACATAACTGAGCTATTGATTTTACCCACATGAGACTTCCAATGACAAAACACAACTTATGAAAACGGTTGTTTTAGTAGGAATATGACTTAGTCATCATAAGGATATACAAAAATGATTGCTTTTTGTTTGTAATAATAGCATACGGTAACTTTGTTAGAAGTAAGAGAAAGGTAACATTTGAATAAATACATCGTGTCAATTTGGGCATTCATTTTTTATGGTTTAGATCCATTAAATTCTATTTCTGGTCCTACTTCTTCTTTCATGGGGATATATGCAAATGTGCAAGTTCCATTCCTTCTCAAAAAACACATAGTTAATATGTGTAAAAAAGAGGGATGAGGGGAAGCACGCTCACTTTGCAGCGCCGGGGACCCAGGATCGAGTCCCGGCCCCGGCCCGTGTGGACCCATGTGCTGAACTGGGGGGTTCCCCCAGTTCAGTTCTCTCTCTGTCTCTGTATCTCTCTCTCTCTCTCTCTCTCTCTGTCAAAAACAATAAAAATAAATAAATAAATAAATAAATATTAAAAAGAGGGATGAGAGAAGGAATTATATATGAAATTTAGTTATCTATATGTGATTAGGCTAGTAGGACCAAAACACCACAAGAGTGTTTTGGGGTGTCCAGAAAGTATCCAGCCATGCAATATTAAAAATAGAAGCTTTTATGGCTGGATTTTTTCCAGACATCCCTTGTATATTCAATGGTGAAAATATCAGCTCCACTTCAATAATACTTGAACATATATGCAAGAAACTGGACCAAGCACTGTGACTGTGTACTGTTCACAGTCATTCTGTTTAAAGACCTTACAGCTTACAGAGATAAGCCTATCCATAAATATTATGCTCCATTATAAATAGTGTTTCTGGTAAGTGCCAAAGTGAAGTAAACAATGTGTTAGGAGTGTAGCAAGGATGGTCAAATTGGACAATCAGAAAAGGCTTCACTGAGAAGGCAGCATTTAATGCAGGCTTTGAAAAGGCATAAGATTTTAATAGGTGAAGGGAAAAATGACAGGAATTCAAACTGAGAGACTGGAAAAGGAAAATTGATGCATGTGAACTAGAGTTTCTATCTGTGAAACTAGGAACATTAACTCCTATCTTAGAAAGAAACTAGGAAGTTCATGATGCAGATTTTCTTAAGAACAAAAAGGAAAATTATAAATTTGTAACAGCAACTATAGCCCCCCTTTAATAGTAACATAATAGCTAATAAAAATATGTGACTTGCACTTATCAATATGAATCAGAATGGCTTTTATTTATTTATTTATTTATTTATTTTTATTTATTTATTTTGACAGGGAGAGAGAGAGAGATACAGAGACAGAGAGAGAACTAAACTGGGGGAGCTCCCAGTTCAGCATATGGTTCTGCACAGGCCGGGGCCGGGATTGGATCCCCGGTTCCCAGCGCTGCAAAGTGAGCACTTAACCCACTGAGCCATCCTGGCTTCCCCTGAATGGCTTTTATTGTATAAGAAAATGTACACATCACAAATCACATTGCTAACGTCATTGGTTGTAAGTCTCTAAAAACATGACTCAGCCACCACCCCTCATGTATTCATGCATAAATATTCTTTAAAGATTGCTACAAAGATCAAATAAAATAATCAATGTAAAATTTCCAAGCATATTTCTGGCACATAGTAAATGTTTATTAAATCATTATAGGCTCTGAATCTGAGAAAAACTTCTATTGGCCAGATCCATTCAATGAATATATAAACATATGATTTTCTCTATAGGGAAAATTATTGTTTTCTTTTTTTTTTTAGAACATTCAATGCTCTCTATATAAGACTGAACTGCTCATAAAACTTCATTAATAAAAAACAACAATTACAATGGAATCTGGCAGTAATATCTCTCCACTCAAAAGCACCATGAACTTACTCCTTTTGAGTTATTTGTCTCATTCTGGGTTTCATTGACACGCTGAACTATTCCAGAAATACAGAGAGGTCCAGCAAAACCCAGCAAGTCAGAAAGATAACGGAATGTGCTACTGAGTAAGATTGGTCGCCCAAAAGCTCTGTACATTGCTAGCCATATAGATGGAGTTCGATTTGGATGGTCTGCTGCTTTTTTCTGAAAGAAAAAAAAAAACAGAAGAACCAAAATAAAATGACTAGAGCAGCAATTAATCTTAGCCACAATGGAAATCTTCTGCTATTTCTGATGATATTTAAAAGTTTGTAAGTAACCCTTAAGGAGTAGTACCTTTCAGGATAGTATGCGTGATTCTGTACCCTTGCATTCAATGCAAACAGTAGCTAATGAATACACTTTAATGAAATACAGAAAATGAAGATTAACCAGGTCAGTTTTTCAAAGACTTTGTATTATTTTTCATTGTCAAAGGATGACGCAAAAATTTTAAGGCCAAATTAACTCCCTTTGATTTGGAAAAGGTAAATCTGTCACGAATACACCAAATAACACTGCATGGGATTGAAGATATGTAGTTAAGCACAAAGATCAAGGTTACCGACAGACTAGTCAGAATTTCTAGTTACTGGATCACAAGATTCACCTATCAAATTACTACAGACTGAACAAAACAGATCATTATCCCTATTTCAAATTGTTTCTCTTCCAGGTATTTTCTCTCTGTGTGAATGGTAAATACTTTCTAAAGTTATGTTAAACTTGTATTTTCTACTTACTCCTTAAAAAATGCAAAATAAAGAATTGCATATATCCATCCCTAAGCCAACTAATGGCTTCACTATCTATGGTCATTTGCTGAAAAGATTTTAAGCCCTGAATAGTCATCATAATTATATTTTGGAGAGAAGGTAAAATTATTTTCACTGTGGAAAAGAAGCTAACACAATACAATGGAGTTCACTTGTGTTTTATATTCAACTTTCTGTTAGTAAATCATTTATTTTTTAAAGTTTATTGATAAAAGGCATTAACATATCAAGTTCAAGTTGCTTTGTGTTATAAAGAGCACTTAAAAAATGGAAGTTATGCTTAGACTATATTGTTAATCTTTACTTAGCACAGAAGTTTAAAAAATATTATGCAATATTTTTCCCAGAGGTAAAAACAGAGAGGTGACTCAGGTTCATTTGTAGTAAGCATTGCCTGCAATATTAGTTTCATAATACACATTTTTGACACAAAACGGGTCATTTACATAATTTACCATCAATGTTTTGTTGCTCTTGATTTAGAAGAGCCAAAAACTCTAAAACTATTCACCACACTCTACTCCTTTCGAATGTTGAGAATACTTATATTTTTAATTACAGTAATATTTGTAGATGATTACAATGTAAAATACATCAACCACTGTGGATAGCATACAGAATGAAAAAAAGAAAAATTGAAAATATCCAAAGACTTATATTTAAAAATTTGAAAGCAATTATAAATACTCAAAGAAAGTACAAGAAGAAACCAATTTTGGCAGACACATAGAATAATATGAAAATAATAGTACTAAATAATGAAACTTAATTCTTACTTTCTACATGGTCCCAGGGAAAATACAGTAGGCAGCTGACATCCCTTTAATACTTTTCCAAATTTGGAATTCTGAGTCCAAATTTTAGTTACTAATGATTTTAAGGATTTGGGCTCCTTAAAGTTAAGTTATTATTGGATATGATCTAGTTTCTCTTTAAATAAGAATATTACTAACAAGATATTTGAAAAAAGACTTAACAAAAGAATTGAACTAGGGTGGGAAGCACACCCCAGTTTAGCATGTGGGTCTATACAGGCCAGGGCCTCAGGTCTGCAATGGGAATGCTCAATCTGCTGAGCCATCCTGGCTTCCCCCTGAACTAAATTATTAATTCCCACTTGGTCCCAGAAAAAAGACACTGCTCTCTCTAGCTTTCCTTATGTATTGATGACTGGGCAAGTAACACAACATATTTCTGGTTTATCCTCATCAGCCCAATTAACATGACAAAACTACTGGGAAAAACAGGTGGATAAAATCTGTTCTTCCTTTTTTGTTTTTTTAAGATTCATTTTATTGTTTGAGAGAAAGTGAGAGAAGAGAGAGATAAGTGAGGAGGATCCAGAGCAGTCTCCATAGTTGCACTTCATTAGCTGTGACACAATTTCGTTTCGCACAGGTAGATGTGGGGTTGCCCAGGGCAGGAACTGAACAGAAGTCCTCCCACAGGAGGTGAAAACCTTCACCACCATCCTGGTGGTTACCAGCTATGCACCACAGTTTAGCACGTTTGTTTGCACAGGCCAGGGCTGGGATTTGGTCCATGAACCTCACAGTTGCAAGGTAACTGCTCAACCTGCTGAGCTATCCTGGTATCACCTTGTTCTTCCTTAACCATAGATATTATTTAAATTTAGTGTCTTTATTTTCAATAGGCCCATTCTGTACAATTATCGATATGAAAAATGCATACTAAATTACCTTTTGTTCTTCATATGCATCTTTCAGGCAAACATAATTTGTTACTGCCCTCATTGCTATTGGTAATTTTCCAATTGCCTTCAAATCAATAGGCTTTTTATGAGCAGATATGATAAGTGTGTTCATCCACCAGTATGTTGCTTTTGACAATAAATTCACAAATGGTTGGAGAAATCTCACACCCAGATCCTGGAGGTCTTCAGGAGGTTTTACTTTCTGAGGATTCATGAAGAATACATATCTCTGTGACAAGAAAAATGCCACAGAATAACAATTAACCCAACTCTTTCTCCACAGTAAAAATAAAATTTTAACTCTTTGTACATTTTCATTTCAGGAGGCTAACATTTATATTTTCATAGCTCTTTCCACCCCTTTTAAAATAGTCTTTAAAATATTTCCCTCTTGTTGTGACTAGAGTAACTAGTTGAACTCCAGAATTTTACATTTAATCCACTTGAGGCCAATTCTAAAAAATCAATTATTCCTTTAAAAGATAGTTATTACTAAAAATCAATTTTTCGTGATATCTTATAATAGGGTCAACTAAACACAAATTGTTTACATTATTTAGATTTTTAAATATGTTCTCAACATCACTGTTAAGACACTTAATTTGGGGTCTGGGTGATGTTAACTGAGTGTTCTTCACTATTTATTACAGATTTTTTTGCCATTCAGAGCAAATTCAAAGTGCTCTGATATAAGACAAATATTGAAAAGTCAGTTACTAATAGAGCACACAGTATAACTGGCATCATTACATGGTGGAAAGTACAATAGATTTGTAATCACGGACCAGATGTGAGTCTTGACCACGGTACTTTGGATATATAGCAAGAGTTAACTCTTTAGAAGTTTCTTCAACAGTGAAATGAGCAAACTAAATTAGATTAACTTCTCAGTTTGAAATTTCTGAGAATACACTAGTTTGGTTAACTCAAATTTGCTCTGGATCAATCATGGATGATGGAACTTATTAAAACAATTTTGTCTACAATAATGTTTGGCAGGTAATAGGTAATCAATACTTGTTAAGAAATAAACGAATTCCAGGGTCATATAGAGATTTCTGGAATATTAATGGGCTAAAACTTAGTGATTAACTCAACTTTATATTTATACACATAGATGGCCTACATTTGTTCATCCTCTTAAATACTATGGACTTGTAGCTGACTGTCATCTTTCGTACTGGGGATTTGAATTCCAGTAACTAAACAAAGATCATTAGATACTTACCCTGACTCGAATGACATTGATTTCCACAGCCATCAAGAGTCCATTCAAGATGACCATTATGCCTGTGATGCAGAAACGCAGGTTTGATATTCCCAAACCAGACTGCCAGTACTTGACCAATTTTATGGTTTTTGTAATAAAGGCCATTACCCAATACAGGAATAGGGCTGGAGAGAGAAAAAAAAAAGATGCAATCTTTCCCTGATACTTCTTAAAACTTCCCTGAAATTTTAAAATAAATATATTTTTAATAACAGAGACAATTTTAAATATTCTATCTCCAGATAATTTTATGTTAAAAAGCAACATATAAATATGTGATTTGATTACTTTTCTTCAACTCTGTAGCAGTAGTAAATGTCATTTTCATCATGTATCAATCAAATGAACTATAGAAGCCTTAGAAAATGGTAAGCATTCATTCATACAAACACACACAACTTTGTCTACAATTTTAGGAGATTCCCAGGCCCTTGGAGACCATCTATGATGCATGTTCTTCTATACCAGCGGTGTCCAACCTTTTGGCTTCCCTTGGCTATATTGCAAGAATTGTCTTGGGCCATAGATAAGATACTCTAACACTAATGATAGCTGATGAGCTAAAAAAAAATAAAAAAATAAAATAAAAAAAAAAGTTTCAAAATAATCTCATAATATATTTTAAAAATTTATGAATTTTTGTTGGGTCCCATTCAAAGCCATCCTGGGAAACATGTGGCCTGCAGGATGTGGGTTGCACAAGTCTGTTCTATACTTACTTCATTTCAGCTCTCTGTATGAAAGTGTACATCAAGGATGATAGGATAGGTCAGAGTATTAAATATAACTCATTGGGATGAGTTATGTCAGCCTAAGGCACAAATAAAATTAGGAACATTTTAGACAGCCTCTGATTTCTACAGGAGGCAAGAGAGGCTAAAAAGATAATGGTAGGCATGATGCATGTGTGAGGGGCTGTGTTTTGGGGGCACTGCATCTCAGGAAAGCATAGTTTTCAGCATGAAGTATACTCTACTGCATGGAGCCCCTCTGATGTTTCAACAGTAGTTCTAGAAAAACTGTGACACAGCCACAGTATCAATAAAAGGCATGAACCACAAAATATCTCAGGACTGCAAGCCAAAGGCAGAAATAAGTTGAACTACACAAGATGACTTCTTCATGGGGCTGTGCAATGTAACAAGAGCTCTGATTCTTAGAGTACAGCTTCTGCAAGCCAGAAGGCCAGCACGGTCCCTCTGCCTACTTCCTGCCACGCACCAACACATCAAGGGGCCTTTAGCAGAGAACAGATGACCTGGCATCCCCTTGTTCCTCCTTAATGGAGTTTTCACAACCTAGAGCATCTCAGATTTTCATCACCTCCACATTTCTTGGGAGATGACTAAAGAAAATTAATCATGGTGATTTCCCCATGCCTCTCATCACCAACCCAGGCTAATAGCATTTATTTTAAGGAAGAAGAAAAACAAATAACTCTTTGGGTGGAAAAACACTTGATCATACTTACCTAAGAGTAATTTAGGAAAATTTGATGTTTCAATGTTATGATAATACACTATCGAAGTTGTAGTGGCGACAAATCCCATCACAGCCGGCATGAAGAGATGGAGATGCCGAGACGTACATCGTCTGAGGAGAGCAGCACCGTGTTAGTGTCTACAGCTGATGATTCCAGATTGCCTCTCATTTTGTGTCTAGTTTTGCCATTAACACTCTCTCTCAGCAATGCGATATTTAAAATAGAGAACACAGTAGTAGTTGCTATGAGAACATATACAGGAAGACTATGTTGGGAGACATAATCCTGCTGAGTTTATCCTCTGGGCAAACGCAGCTAAACAAGGCCTTAAAATGCTTACAACAAGTAAAAACAATCAACTGACTATGAACTCTAAGGAATGTGAAAAATATGTTTATTTTTTGATAGCTTTCTTAAACTTTTTAGTGATTCCTCCATTTTGATAAATTCATTGAACACATATATATGTGTTTGCTGATCCAGACACTGTACTAGATTCTGGGATGTAACAGTGAACAAGATAAGTGTCTGTGGTCACAAGCTAGAGTTTATTGAGGATAGTAATTGGAAATGGTAAATTATAACGCAAGTGAAAGGACTGCGGGCACATATATATAGGGCTAGTGCTTGAGATAAAGCTTTGTGAAGGATTGGATTTCTAAACTGAGACCCTAAGAATGAGAAACTTGCTACCAGAGGAAGATGAGAGGGAGACTGCTCCAGGCAGAGAGTTTAGATATGTCCAAGGGTACTGCAAACCATTCAGTATGATTGCCAAGAGACGAGGCTTCATTCTGAGGGCAATAGAGAGCTTCATGGGATCGGAAGTATGATTCCATTTGCATTAATAATGCCACACAGTTAAACATTTATATTTTCTCAAATCACTTAAATATTTTTAGTACACAAATGGCATAAAGAAGAATGTAACTAGTTTGAGACTGAGGGAAAAAAGAACATTTGGGGAATTCATTTCAAAAGAGGTATGGTTGACAATGGGAACTGAAATATAACAAAAAATCCCCTAGTCGGGAAAGTGGTGGAAGAGCTCTTTAAACAAAGGAAACAGAAGGTGCAAATACAGAGAAACATGAAACATTGTAACATGTTCAAAATTCCAAGTAATTTAGTGTTCTTTAAATGGAAAATTCTGAGATAGGATGTACAATGAAAGGCTTTGTATGCCGTGATAAGGAACTGTAATCTAATCATGCAGAAAACTGAAATGCTTTCACAAGTGGTACAGTCAGATTGGTTTTTAGATAGATCAGTCTGATAATAATATGGATGAAAGAGCTGATAAGTAATGTGTGGGTTTGAGGTGAGAAGAGACAAATAGAAGGAAAGAAAAAGCAGTTAGTAAAGTACATACTGGTAGAGGCCAGTTGGGAGATGATGAAAGTCTGAATTAAGCTTTAGCAGTAGAAACATGGAGGAAATTATATATTTTTAAAATATTGTTAAAATGAACAAGACTTTAATAGCATTAGGGCATGAGGGTGATGGTAATGGTGATGGAGATGAGAGAATGATTCCTACAGTAACTGATGATGTGAACAAATAAGATTTTAAGAGGATGAGCAGATTGGAAAGAGAAAGCTAATAAATTTCAGTAGGAATGTGTGGATTATGCAAGTGTCTAATAAACATGCAAAGAAAGTTGTCTAAGAGGCGAGTGTATGTAGTGATTTTAAACATTATCAGTGATAAATTTGGAATCATTGATATAGATGTGGTAATGAAAATATGAAAGTATTTTGATAGCAAAAAACAAAACAAAACTTGGCTTAAAAACCACCTACCACCTCTTCCCATAAATAGTTCAAAAATGTCAAAGAGAAAAAGTAGATAATAAAATTTCATCAGTACAGAAATTAGAAAATGCTTCTAATATTCTTTAATTACTAAACTGAAGAAAGAACTGAAAAAATCACTGACTTAATATTTAGCAAATTTTAAAATGAGCCTACTACCTATTAAAGCCTGTGAAATGTTGTCAAAGCCCCCACCTGGAAGAAAGCTTATAAACTTAAACATATTCAATAAGAAATAATTATAATAAATAAATAAAGTAGTCAATTCTTAAGAATGACAAAACATCATTAAGAGAAGCAATAATAAAAGATAAATATAGATAGCAGCAGTTACCATAAGGTTTTATATTTACTGTGACACTTCATTAGGAATTTTAGGAGTCTTTTAGCCATGTCAGTATTTTTATTAGGATTGCTCGATTTACAAAGATGTATATGTTTTGCGTGGTTGCCCAAACCCTATTCTTATCCTTAGTGTGATTCACAGATCTCAATGTTCTGGTAGCATATATGTCCCACCATAGCAAGTCAGAAAGTTAGGAAGAAAGTCAAAAAAGCATACATCACAGGAAACAAAACAACAATTTCAAAAAAGAGAAAATGATATAAATAAAAACCTAAGTGAAAGCACACTAATAGTGAGGATTTTAATACACACTTTTAGAATTTGATAGACTAAATAATATAAAAATATCAATACACAGGACTTTAGTAATCCAATCAGGAAACAATATTTTCTCCTACAAAGAATATATATTTTCTAACATTCATTAACTACTTATAAAACAATCAAATATTTTATTATAATGAAAATGTTAATTCCAAAAGCTATTCATTTAACAAATTACATGCCCTACTACTACACCTACCAAATTAGACTAAAGAGAAAACTAAAAATGATTCCTAGGAGAGTATCTAAACTAGAATCACAAATTATTTAGGTAAAAATAAAAAAGAAACACTTATTAAAAGTACTTGTGCAAAACAATAAGGATGTTTCAAAAGAAAAATTATCTTTAACATTTGTATTACTATAAAAGAAAATCAACTATTCAATTAGAAAAGTCTTTGAATTGCTTTGCTAATTATAATGAGCATTTGTAATACTTAAAAAAACAGTTCTTAAAGATTAAAAAAAAAAAAAGAAGGAAGAAATGATCAGCAGCATCAAACGTTAATAACTGTTTTAAGGAGGAAAACTTATCCAGTAAGTTGTCATTAATATTTGTTTGGATTCTTATAGAAGCACTTTGCAGAATAGACAAGGCAAGAGAGAAATCAAACTAGGTCTTTGGGTTCAGAAGTAACTGGAAGATAACTTTAGAGAGGCTTGGATAAAGGTGGTAAGGGGAAGAAGTCTATAGTTTAGGAATGGGAGGGGCTAGTGCAAGATCAAGGTGTACTTCTGCTTGTTTTTAGCATAGGCCTCTAGTATCACTACCACTATAAAAGAAGGTTCTGCTGTTAGCACATGTCCTGATCATTATCAGTTCGGCTTCTATTTTAAGTCTCTTGACTGAATCCGCACAGCAACCATGAGGCTAAAAAGGAGAAGTCATCCTTGTCTACATAATGTCAAGTTTTTAGGAAGTACTGGTCTGATCAATCTTCCACTTTATACAACCACATAGAAACATTCAGAGTCCACCTGTATAATAAGGGAATAAAAAATGATGACTAGAATTGACTATCTTGACACAGTACAGTACAAATATGCCAAAGAGTTTAAAATAATTATCAGTAGCCAATTAAGCTTCTAAGTGCTTGAAGGCATGGCTTATCTTAAGAGTCTCTGATTTTTCTTTTTATCAGAAACTAAGATGTACACATACATGCAAAAAACTTGCATAAAACATTACAAAATAGTTGGCTCCATGACAAAAACATAGAAGTTTCATTTCTTGTTAATTGCAACAGCAAAACATAAACAGATGTCAAGTGAACTTCTTATTAGATAAGAGAAAATAATTTTTGGAGCTTTCTTTTTAAAAACTTTAAAGGCCTTTTCATACCAATTCTTCAAAGAAAGATACACAATTTACCATAGTTTCATTATCAAAATTTTCCTATTACTTGAGTTTATTTTCTATTACTATATATTATACATAATAAAAATATTTTCCCTACATTATTTTAAAGTTTATAAATAAAATTCATCATAGTCTGCCTAATGCAAACTTCTAATAAGACAAAATTTCTTTAAAAATAGGGGTTCTATGACAAATCTGTTTTTAAAATAATTTTGTGCTCTGCCTCAATTTGTAGTTCTAGCATTATAGGTTCTCAGATATCTTTAATGCCTGCCTCATCTATCTTTGCTTCTTTACAAAATAAATAAAACATCTGAGAGCTGGTCATATATTTTTATATAAATATACAGTTAGTAGAGCAATATGTCGATATAGACAATCTTGCTATTCATACCTATTTTGAAAGATAAGGTAAACACCAGTTTTTAGAGAACAAAACTTTTGACCAGGGCTACATAGATGAAGGAGCAAGGAAATAGGTAGTACCCCAATGAACACAAGTCATAGATACCTGAACTTCTGTTATCAGAGAAAAGATGTAGCAACACAAAAATATGGAAAACATGCATGGTCATCATATATAATGGGTAGCAGCTATTGTACCTAATAAGTTATGAC